>QNGE01000079.1:0-41185 GCA_008508345.1 Paragonimus westermani | reverse complement strand
CTGCGTCATCTGTGGCGTCGAAAAGACGTTCGGTTGTCGCTGAAAGGAAGGGTCTATAATGCTTGTGTGCGTTCCATTCTGTTGTATGGTTCGGAAACGTGGCCTGTTCGCAAGCAAGATATCAACAGGCTTGCTGTGTTTGGTGATCGTTGTCTCCGCCATTTGGCTCACGTTAATTGGGCTGATCGTGTGAGCTATGTGGCAATTCGTCGGCGCGTATTTCGGAACGCTTGGGATGCGCAATCAGTTGGTCAACTAACGTTGCACAGCTTACGATGGTTGGGTCACGTGCTCCGTATGCCATCTGAGCGTTTACCGTACTGGGCATTATATACTGAGGCCACCAACAGTTGGGTAAAACCGCGTGGTAGTTAAACAACAACGTGGTCACGAAATATGAAGACCTTGACTGCTCCATTGAGCAAAGTGGGCAGGTATCGCCTGTCTGGATGGAGTCCTCGTGATCACTCAAACCTTTGCTTAGAGACGCTGTCCGAGATGGTGGTGTGTCGCAGTCAGTATCCATACCATTTCTAGTTCTTCGGCTTAATCTTGTTTTGGTATTTGTCGACCTTCTTAGTAATGTTTCCTTCTAGGATATTACACGTCACTGTTAAGGTGAGCGGCGGCCCGAGCCACAGTACCTTTTGGTCAGGCTCGTGGCTGTTATGATGATGATGGGCTCGCATTCTGGACCTGATGAATGGACCAGGAAGACCGAATACTGATTTGTAATAGATGGGATTCACTGGGACAGTGGTGTTGTGGTTAGCCATAACTGTCGTAGGATCTGTAAGCTGATTGTCAAAGATGGGAATCAGGACGGGCCTGAGAACTAAATCGAATTAAACAGTAATAGAGGGGTCAGCAGTAGCATGTTTGCCTATCTGCCCTGCTATATGCTGTGGATAGGTCGACTCGATTTGCACTGTGAGATTGTTGATGGAGGATGGAATTATTGTTGCTAACGCTCACGATTGTATGTTGGCCAAGATGCTGCCTGGACGCTTAGACCTTAGCAGAATGACAGTTGGGATTTGCAACCGGAGCCACTGGCACAAAACCTGTACTTTATAGCAGGTAGTGGGTTCCAGTGTGTTAATACTAGTACCACTTTTACCTGATAAAGGTGTCAGCCTTCCTCCTGGAAGACCGCTAGACTGTGACTTGTCAGACCCGCTCGACTGCTTGGTATGGGTGACTGTCGATATGACCATCACACCGTCCGCCTTAGTCGAATAAGTCATAGGCATGTACGCGCAAGCCATCATACCGCCTCAAGATCCAACCTCGTTGTGGCGGCCTCTGTATGTTTGTCTCACGTGTATCTGCTCTGCGTTTTACTTCAGAGGTCAGCTGGATACCACTAGAACTTAACACCCCGAGGTCAAATCAAACAGATAACGACCGCAAACAGCTCGGTAATGTTTCTGTAATAGAAAATACATGGATATCAGCAAATGCACATGAATAGACATATGAATGAATATGAAATGCCACGTACGTTCGAAATGGTACGTCCCGGGAGAGTTTTCGACCGTCAGTGGTCGAGCACAAACAGAAAATGTGCAAATTCAAGATGGCGACCTTCATGCGGCCGCAATTATTTCATCAAACATACTACTCACAAAGAGGGGGAAGTAGGCGGAGAGTGGAATGAAAGTCCAAACGGATGTTACATGTATTCAGCATTGTTCATTGACCTTTTTTGTCCCAAGCAATATAGTGCGATGCGCTTTTCATGTCATATATTATATCAGAGGTAACCAATGGATCGAGAACGTGTAATGTGAATATCGCCTATTAATGTTAGATGGAAATAGCTTTGTTTCTTGCATGTGAATGTTCTCAGTGTTTTGTTGAGATTTGTTGCTGTTCCGTATAACTAGTTTGTTTTTGCTTCCCAATATTTTTAGGACGTGGTGGGATGAACGGTGACATTTCCCGCATTCCCATTCAGTCATTGGGTGCCGTAGTCAGCCTGACAGATATCCTACCGGAGCTACCCTTGCCCGCTCCTTTGCAGACAGGTTCCAGCACGGACTCTTTATTGTGGGAACCAGAACTGCCTGATAATGTGCATCATTTCTTACAATCTCGCAATGAACACTTGACAAATGCACTCACTGGTGCTTTAGAGACCGTGTATACAGATAATATGTGAGTTACCAATTCCGTGTGTACCAACACGTCACCTGCTTCAATTTTATTCAGTGATTTCAAAGACGGCTTCGCCAGTGATTCTGTCGATCTCAACGTGCTCCCAAACTTACTAGACAACGTACTCGTGCACAATCATGCTATCTTCCAACATAGACGGGGTTTTTTTGGTCTTCCTTCTTTTGGCACAAAGTCCGCTTTTCCCATCGTGGTGAATGATGTTTCCGAACAGCTGACGGTAAACACGGACTCGTGGAATGCTCCTCTGGACTCAAGAACATCGATTACATGTGAGCTATTTTATCACTCAATGTGTTTCGTCAATCTTATTAACTAACCGTCGTCACTGTTGCTCAAATATTGTCACCGTTGTCGTGCTACAGCTTGTATGCTGGGTGAACATCGAAAAAGACCTTATAACTCTATATGGTTTGTATCAGTATATTTGCCCTTTTGAATGGGCTTTGCAATAAAGCGATATAAAGCTTTGTAAGTGTGAGTGGTTAACCTTCACAATTAAGTTGTTGACGAACTACTAATCTGAATTATCTTTCATCTGTTTGGGGCCCGATTTTTTCGGATTCTACAGCTACCTCTCTGGGTGCACAAATCTCGTTCGGTTTTAGCTCAAAAATTGGCCGGGTTAGTTTATACCACTGTAGAACCCGCTCTGCGTTTATTTCAGAGGTCACCTGAGTACCACTAGAATTTAACACCTCGAGGTCAAGACAAACCGATAACGACTGCATAACTGCTCGGTAATCTTTCTATAATGGGAAACAGCTTCCGGTAGATGCGTACGACTAGGATGAATATGAAATGTCACGTATGAAATGGTGTGTCTCAAAGACGTTTTCGGCCGTCAGTGGTCGAACACACGTACAGATGCCGAAATTCAAGATGATGGTCAAACCGACCCTCATCCCGACACAATTGTCATCAGTCACATTACATACAGAAGGGTAGCGGTTGGTAAGTAACGAGAAAATTCAGACTATTGTTCCACCCTCCTCCCGGGGTTCTAGTATGTACAACCACAGGAGTTTAAACACACAAGCTCGTAAAGAATTCCGTTCATGGTTTTTCTCATAAACAGGTAGTACTGAGTCGCCTTCAAGCTTACAGAGCAGCCCCCCATCCCTCTGGAATGTTTCGTTTGGTTTCCTCACGATGACGTCTCTCATAAGATTATCTTGACCTTTATTAGCCTCCTTGACAATACTCTGATCAGTGGCCTTGTAGACGACTTCTAGGCTTACAAATCGATACGACAGGTGTCTTATTGGAATTTGTGCACTCGAGGTGCATCAAAGTCAAAAGACTGTCTTGGCCAACGCTTGATGATTCTGTAATGAGTATCGTCAAGCAAATGCAATAATAAATGGGAATAAAAGTACATTTAGGGCAGTTTACCCGGGGAAAATAGTCCACGGATAAGTAGCGTCGTACTAATAAAATACTGTGGTCAGATCAACGAATCACGTATGCTGCAGTCAATAAGCAAATGTAGATCAAATGAGGAGAAGGCGAAACCAATAAGCGTGTCAAAATGTATAGGCTTCTTGGGACGCCAAGTTCTAAAGGCATTGCGGGATCTTTTTAGGTTGGGCTTGGTGAATTGCCATTGTTGAATGGTCTGTAACATAGGTAGAGAACATCCTCGTCCACCTCTTCCATCTCGGCACGAGAGCGCGATGGTGCCATGAAGACGTGATAACTGAACAGTCGTGATAATGACAAGGAAAGGTCCATTTTGAGGTAAACTAAGCGACGCAGGTAGATGTGCGCATGGGTGGTTGTGGTGATGAGGCATAAGTGACACACACGGAGCAACCACCATTTACCTTCTGCAGCGGGCTGTACTGACTATGAAGAGTTTCCTTTGTCGAATCGGGATGTTCCTCTATCGTACCCTCACTGCTCCGGTAGGCACGAACTTTCTCCAACTATGAATGAAATGTTCGTTGCTGCACTGGTCTGCGTGTTTCTTCCGTTGCCCCGTCAAGTTTTGGAGTGGCCCATCTTCCTGCACGGACCACCCGTCCTTTTTCAGGCACAAACTGCTTGTATCAGCGTTACCATAGCTTACCCCAACAATGTAGTGGATTCGGAATTCGACAGCGTTTGGATAGTGATAGTTTGGATAGTGACATTATTACAAATGTGTTCGAAGTCTTTCATCCTGTCTGGTTTGATTTCAACAATACGTGTGTATTCACTTTTGTTGCTGCGTAGGAATTCAGGGTCGTGTAACCGTCGGTCCAACTTTCGACTTTCATGGGCGTAGGTGTAGCGTGATACAAATCTGCTGGCAAAGAAGGTTCGTAGATTGTGGCCAGCTGATTAGCGAGGAAGGTCTGAAGTCGTTTGGGTTAACTTAGCAAAACTTGCAAAACGATTACTAAGTCAGTCCAAAACGTAGTAGATTCAGTCGGCGAATCGAACTCGCGCCCTATCTGTTGAGTCAATTTAGCCATCAAAACAGCTGCCACCAACTCCAATCGAGGCATACTTGTTAAGCGAATCGGAGCAACTCAAGCTTTCGTAATCATCAGGGAGTAGTGTTTAGTTAAGCAATTGTCAGGTATCACGGGGCAAGCGATTTCGCCGTAACTTGTCTCAGAAGCATCGCTAAAGATAGACAGCTGCTAATCACTACAGCGTTTTATTCCGTTGGGTTTAATGTATCTTTGTAAATAAGACTGATTGAGGCATGGTTGTGTCTCTATCAGCTTCGTCCAAATGGTTGCTCCTTTACTTTCAGTGGGACCGTCCCACGACAGCAGCCTGCATAGCAACTGGAGTGTCCGTCGGGCAAGCGCGACATATCTGAGTGGATCATAGACCGAAGGAACATAGAAAAGTATGTTTCTTCGGGTGTACGGCTTGTCCTTTGGTCGTGCATCGAATTTGCGAACGTTATTGTCAATATGTCCTTTAGCTGATTCACGGAATTTCGAGCGTCATCAATTGTCGTCGTATTGAACGAACAGTCATCCATGTAAAAGCTCTTTCTTGCGATGCGGGAAACATGTCATTTTGTTGGGCGCTGTCTGAAATGGTTCTTCTTGGAGCAGATGTGGCACATCTGGAAGAAGCAGCACCGAACAGGTGAACGCGCATACGATGTTCTGCCGGAGCCTTGCATCTCGGCGCCCGACTACCGAAGGAATCTTACTACGTCACACTCTTGGAAAGTCCCCTCGTTGTGTGTCATAACCGGATCCTTTTCTTATCGAAGTCACTGCAGTTCACCAACGAAAGTAAAATAACCGAGATTCAGCATAGCAGCCAAACTAACCTGCAGTCGAGCATAATGTTATCAGTCACGTTAGTTGCAGAAGGGAAGTAAATGGCAAGTAAAGAGACAATTCACACAAATCCTACAATTATCCTTCACTCAGTTTCGTTGCATAGTTGTGAACTTTCTTATGTACATATATATATATACATATATATATATCCTCACTTGTTCGTCGTACTAATATGGATTTCTTTTAATTAACCCGATATTCTGTTAACCGAAACCTGGTATAACCTGTTTTTGTTAAGCCCCCTCGATTACACTAGGCGATTTTCAAAATAACATTACCAGTCATATTCACGGTTATGTTCACTACGCATGTTCCTATCTTTACGGTTTTAGATTCAGCACAGCATTTTCACCATCTTCATTTGGTGCGGAGCAAATAATCGAACGTAATTTTTAATATGCTTTCTTTGTCATCCGAAATAGCCACAACCGATGATCCAAACAGTTCTTGTTCGGGAAGAAAGAAGAAAAAACACAAAAAGAAAAAGCATAAACACCGCGAAACGGACGATGGTGACACAAGTGGTACGGGCGGTGAGTCTAATGCGACCACCCCAGCCACATACGACGGGACACCGTCACGTAAATTCGAAGACAACGCGTTATCTCCTACTCCTACTTACGGTGTAGTGGCCGATAGAAATAAGTTATCCTTAAAAATTTTCAAGCGACCGGCTGGTGAGACTACTACCACTAATGAGAGCGCAATTTCTTCGGAACCGACTAAGAAAGAAAAGAAAAAGAAAAGAAGTAAAGAAAAAGACCGTGAACACAAATCCCGCAGGGAACGTGGAACAATCCCGAACCAGTTCCAGCTAGGCCTGGTTGGTTCAACCAATGTTACCGTATCAACGGACAGCGGCGCAACTGTCCCAGTTTGCACCACTGAATGTGTCGTTTCTCTCCCCAGTACGCAATCCATTCATGACGTTACCGAGGCCCTGGTAGCAATCACCTCAGCGGCTGCGGTGATTCCCGGCTATTATGACCCTTCACAGACGACACATGCTACCGCCGAATTGTCGTTTATTAGTAACGATAGTTTGTTCGAGCAGATTGGATCAAGCAACTTGTCCTACCGACAGCCGCAATCGCAGTCTACTTCCAGTCTCCCAAGTACTCCTGCGTCCTCTGCTGGTATTGGCCGACTTGTTTCCACAAGCTCTCTCCTTCCGATTTCCACGACCATATCGGACAGTTCATGCCCAACTGACCTGTCCAATCATGTTTTCGTTCCCCAAGCGACTCTGTTCGATGGGATTTTGAACGATGTCGACGCCTCCATATCCTTTATGGGTCCGTCTGGTATCACAACTAGTGATCTGTTGAATGCTACTCCGAACTGTGGAAGTTCCTCCTCGGCTGTGTGCAACATTATGGATTATGCTTCGCATTATCTTCAAAACGAAATGCTTTCTTCTACCTCCATGTGCGATGGTTTCCCGGCCGCCATTACGCATGGCGACGATGCCACACTTACTAGGTCGTCGGAGGGTCTATCTCCGGCTTCGCACTCGTTCACCTCTTCATTCATGATAGCTTCACAGTTAGCTGACTCTAACCATGCAAATACCACTGCACAAGCCATGAGTGAATCAGATTTTAATCTCTCAAGTAGTATTCTCAATCCAAACAGCTACATCCCCATTCCAGGCACCAGTCCATCAGCTGCTTTTACAGTACACAATTTCGATATTGCTGGACTGGCATCGGAACCTGCGGGCACCCACCTTCATCATGTTCCCATGGGATTAGCCAGCTATTTGGCTGCCTCTGGCAAACCCACACCCCAAACATCACAGTCGCAGGCACGCAGATCTAACGCTCGAACGGAGTCTAGCATTTCCGGTTGCTCCAACACGAGCACTCCACAGTCTTTGTGGAAGCGCAAAGCCCCTGGTCCATTACGACGGAGTGAGTTGGTTGTAATGTTATTTCTGTTTGTTGGGCTGCGTAATAATGTCTATTTCAAAGTATTTCCCTTAATTTAAGGTGTCTGTTATGTTTCTAACCTTATACCCGGCAGGTTTATGTACGTCTGACGTAATGGTAATGGTCTAGTTAGGTAGAGTTCGCCATCGACCACTGCTGATTCTTGTGTTTCAAGACAAATCACTCGTAGTTCGTCTTGTGCTAAATGTTTCTCATATCTTTTCATTCAACGCTTGTGTTTGAAGAATCAAGGGTCGTCCATGTAACTGCGCGATTTTCGTTAATTCTGCAGTCTTGACTATCAAGGTAGGTGTAATTAAATGTGCTCATGTCATCATAATACACTGGAATGCAGCGTACTGTACACAAGCCAATGGCACCGTGCGCAGACTACTCATCAGCCGCTAAGTTAATCCTGCCGCAATGGTCGCAGCTGCAGTGCGTCGCAAACACCTGATTTAATTTCAGTGCCTTCGTAACTATAAATCAGCTACAGTTTGTATTGTATACCAAAGAGAATTTTCTCTACACGTCTTGTCAGCGAACTTAGGGTCGTCACGAGCGATCGAGATAAACATGCTCCCTGCAACTGGTTTTTGACTGTTCCCTCGGTCATGTCCTTACATTCACTGTCTACTAAAGCTATAACTATAATCACTTACTCTCACGCATGAATTAAGCTCTTCCCTGGTTTCTAATACAGGTGGACTTTTATACCGTTACTCTTATGTTACTCCTTATTAAATGTGATTTCGTTATCATTGTTACTCTTTCTTTTCAATATATTTGTTCTTTTTTTGCGGTAGGAAAACGTCGAAAAAATGAATTGGAGGATCTTCAACAGTGGACCGTCAATTATCCCACTGGTGGTGTTGGATCAGCAAAAGCAGCAGCTGCTGCGGCTGCTGCTGCTGAGCGTACCGCAGATGAGCGTACTTGGGATGAAACCATCGGCAACTACAGCCAAGTGCTTGGTGAGCGCGCCAAACGTAGGAAGCGTATGGCTCGACAAACTGGTAATTTCGACCCTGCCTATGTTTTTGAACACGACAAAGACTATCATAAGTAAGTCGGTTCACTTTCTACACTTAAATCCGCGCTGTGGAATCCGTTCGTGTGTTACCCTTTATGCCCGCGTGTGCTTGTTTCATCAAGCGGTTTTGTTGGCGACTTGATCCTTATTACTCACGGTTCAGTTTATCAGGTTGACGCAATGACAGCTCATTTCTAGCAATACCGACCACTGGTCACACAATAGCTTGCTAGTGGCTTCGAATATCTCTGGACTAGGTAGTCTAGCGGTACCTGGCGAACAATTGCCCCGTTTTGTTACATGAAGCTCGTGATAGCCTAATGGGTCGATATCGATTGTCAATCTCAGAGTTGCGTTTTTGATCCTTAGTTGTCTCTACCGTTGATTTTTGCTTAGGTTGACAGTACACGGCCCGCAGGAAATCCAGCGTATCATATGGTGACAGTCGTCCGGCATAAATGCCGAGGGCTTTTGAAATAGCCCACCGTGTGTTCCATTATTGTGGTGACAAACATTTATTTTGTTTATCAGAAAAGTACTCCCTGGCCTGAACTCTGATTGGATGAGTAATTCTGCCTTGTCGGAAGCCCACTCTGCCTTAAAGAGCCACCCCTCAAATGTCAACAGTTTGGGTATAGATATTTCTTTAATTTGAGGGTTTATGCTACGGGATTTGAGCTAATTAGAATAGTTGAACTCTGGTCAAGATCTAAATTGCGTGAACACGCGGATATGTTTTAGTTGCTGTGGTAGAGCAAACTGGCAGTATCGAAGTGTTATCACGCATCCCTCACGTTCAACATCCATGCGACCTGGAACCATTTGTTTAACCTCTTACAACCAGTTGTTCGCTGTCTTCCATTCTGTTCATTTCCTTTTTCTTTATTAGTTACTATTATTGGCGTAAACATTTATGTGGAAATGTTATTCCTTGACTCGGATTGCTCTTTTTTCTCTACATAGTGGTGGTGAAAGCGATGCGGGCACCGAGGCTGAGCCAGATACACTCAATCCGGCTGACGATTCAGACCATGGACAGGGGAATTTACAGTCTCTTGCCTCTCGAGGCTTGCGTTCGGGAACTGCGCAGCGTTCCTATGTTGGCATGGATGACGACGACAATGACACTGCTGGCCTGGGCTCAAACAGTGGCACGGAGAGTAATTCAACCGCGCGTCGACGACGGAAAGTGGATGACGATGAACCGTTTGAGGGTATATGCACTTTTGTTGGTTTTGCCTGTGTTTGCATTGTTCTGTTTTATCCTATGTACTGCCGCTTTAACTTCCGATAATTCGGTGGTTGTGACACATGTTGGCAAACTTAGGATCATGCGGTAGGGCCTGAATACATTTTTTTTCCAAAAGTGCATAGCTTCTGGCCCATATTTAACTCGATAAGCAACCCCCTGTCTAATAACCTAAGCGAAGCCTTAGTTTTCAGCATGGATTTTATTTCTCTTTCCAACTACAGTACGGTTAAAAGAACCTGTCGAAGCTCGCTTCCCGCACCTGATGCGGAAATCTTCAGACACTGTTCGCAAACGCCGAGAACGTGTTGGATTCGGCACTGCAACTTCTGAGCACATTTCCACTCACTGTCAACATATTGCTTCCACTTCGGTCTTAGGGGCCGAAGCAGGTAGTCTAAAACGATTTCTTCAGCGGCTTCAAAATGTTCTGGATCAAATTGAGGATTCCGATCTGCTTCAAACTATCGATGCAGCTAATCCTCATCGTGAGGACGTTCAAACAGACAGAGGTGCTATTTTAGAACCTATTTCCCGCACAAGTTTACCTAACGATTGTGTACCATCTGAAGCCTTCATCGCGCCTGAAGAGTTGGCCGAATTGTGTCGTGAGGCTGCTAAACTGAATACCACGCGGATGGCGAATCAAATTCCTACCGATCAGCTTGTGAAATTGATAACCTTACTACTTATAAACATACGCGATGGATCCAGTGTGATTGCTACCCTCCGACCGGTTAGTTTGCATTGTGTTGTTATTGCTGTGGTTTTTAAAGTCATTGTGCTATATTTTTCCACCGTAATGCAGCGTTCTTCCAACCAAACGGCATTACTTCTCAATTGCAACTAACCGTGAGTTTAATAGAAACGGCCATGCACGCGCATCCAGTTTATAAACCGTACGATTCAAATGTTTCAAAGTGAGATACTGAAGCTTGAGTTGAAATGTTCTAAGCGGTTCTCTTCTTGCGAGAGTTATAGATCAATCCGCCATCGTCTTCTAGCCGCGTAAGCTTCCTTGTTATTTTTTACACTACTTCCAAGTAGTGTGCTAAATAAACGTATATATTGTCTGTATGGTTCATCTGAAGACCGTCTTGCATAGGCTTCCTTCCATTCCTCTTAACTGCATACACCACACACGAATTTTTCTGCTATTTCAGATTTCTTTAAATTGTCTTATACACATTCTAGGACGAGGCAGCGGATGAACACGAAAATCGCTTATGGCGCGAGTTGGCCATGGAACGGGTCATGCGCAGCGTGAACGCCGGTCTGACCGGGTTGCTACTTATGACCTCAAACGACATGCCCCGGGAAGTCTACGTGGAGGACGTGATAGAGCGCACGGTTCAAACAGTCCGATTTCAGTTGTTCAACTGTATATACCCTGAGTTTGATCCAGCTTATCGCGTGGAAAATACCGCTAAAGGTAAGCTCAAAACTGGCATGAGTTAGTGTATGCACTTAACCTTCACTTTTCAAGTGCACTGTCAGTAGTTTGCGATTACGTGTCGTGGTACGCTTGGTAAAATGATCTTATATTCTCTTCCCAAGTTTCTGAACCTTGATTATCTTTAAGGTCGCGTGTGCTCAGCAATGTGAGGCTTTGAAACTTGATCATCCGAACGTTTTCTTCCAGGTTTCGTCAATCGCAATTGCGTAACGCTTAGACACCTCTTTTATGACTGCACACATTTTTATTTCAGAAGTGCTTTGGTTTATACTTGATGTTTCGCCTGGAGTTACTCATTGTGCCATTAACTATTTCACTTTGTTTCTCTGTCTATTTAAGAATCAGTTGAGATAAAACCGCATAGGCGATTCCGTTATAGTATCCAGACTACCACAAATGGTTTCTAACGCATGGAAGATCTGTGGACGAATTTCATTTCCCTCGTTTACACTTCGAGGTTGTTTTCTACATATACGGAAATATTTTTAACGTCCATCACATTGCGGGTCAGGTGTGAAATACACAAGCTGCCCGTTGATAGTTGTTTTTCATCTTGCTCATAAAAGGAAGTAATCAAGGAGAGATTTCTTGCATATTATTTCTCCGGGTATTTTTAGCATCGAGCAATTCGTGCACTGTTCCGGGTTGGGTTACAACACATTATTGTCCATCTTTTTAGTTCACTTTCTCAGATATGTATTTCTCGAATTGATGAAGAATGTCTTCTTCTTCTTCTTCTTCTTCTTCAGAAAACCAAAGTAGCATCAAGTCAAGGCGTGCTCGTGAGCGAGAATTGCATAAACCACGTGCAATTATCCATTTGTATCATAAACTTGTGGAAATTGTCTCCAACCTCGCCAAATTGGTCAAGATTCAGCGACTGACAGACAGCCTAGTGCTCGCTCTATCGAGTGTGGGAGTGTCCGTGTTTTTTGTGGAAAATGTGAGTGAACTTCAACTTGCCGCCCTGGAGTTGGTGACCGCCATTTTTGCTCAGTACGAACCACATCGCAAACTGATTATGGAAGAGATATTGGCAAGCTTAGCCCGATTGCCCTCCAGCAAACGTAACCTTCGCAGCTACCGGTAAGTCGTTTCACTATATCGCTACGCCATTGTTTTATCGGTTGCTTGAGGTAATCGTCTGTCTCTGATAGTCCTTATCTGGCAACTCATTAATTTGGGCGTTTTTTATGGCCAACTTGCATACGATTTAGAGCTGTATACGGCTGTGTGCATTTGTTTGCATCATGCGAAACAAAGTGGGTCGTTTAAATTGACAGGTGTGAAGTATTTGGGGTTGCTAGTTTTTGGAGCCCGTTGTGTGTGGCATTCTACGCTTTTCAATTATCCTCTTTCTCCCTAGAATTTATTTTGCCATCCTTGACTTATCATCGCTTCCACTCATAGTTTTACCGTTTTAGTTCTCACATAAGCTTTTTATTAATTGATGGTTGACAATTTCGGAACGTTCTCTCCCATTCATTCCATGAGTCTGTTGCTCTGGCCGCCGCTCATCCCAGCAGTGACTTCAAACAAGCTGAAAGAAGGGAACTACTGAAAAGGATAAGAATTGATAAAACATGGTTAGGCAGAGCTAGAAATGGTACAAGTGCAGATGAGCCATTGATTGTGGCACTTTGCCCGCTCAGTTTATCTGCTCATTACGAAGTGGGCTTTCCAGTAAGCATCGTAAGCATCTCTTTCTGCCTAATACCGGCTGATACTTGAATTATAATGCTCTGTGTGGTCGAACACTATTGTTTTGTTCATATGCTTTATTCGGGATCCTTGTCTCTATTCAGACTTAATACGGAGGATAGTATCCAGATGCTGACAGCACTTTCTTTGCTACTGGTCCAATCTGTGATCGTTTTGCCCGCACCGTCGGACACGAAAGCAACCGGAGCGTCAGAAATCTCTCGGTTTTCCAACAATGCGGCCACATTGGCCGAGGATTCTGGATTAAACACGACTACGTCTGTGGCACAGAAAACCGATGATGAGGTTCTAGTCATCAACTCCTATCACAACGCATTGCGCACAGCACACACGTTTCTCTTAGTATTTCTCCGCAAGTCAGTCACATTGCATCAATATATTCGTTACCATTGTTGCATTTTGACGGTTATGCACCAGTATAGGCCTCTACGTATTGTCGTTGTCACATGCTTGAGGTTTATCTTACAAACCACAGTTCATTTGTAACAGTTTAATGTTGTTGGCTGACACTCAAGTCACTGATTAGTATCATTCTTTTTCATATTTATGGGGTTGAGATTATCTGAACTGTGCTCGAATTAGCAACCCTCATGTTACAGTCTATGGCTTTCTTTACCATCAGATAATCGGTTCTATGAATGCCTCCTGTGATATGAAGAAAAGTGCAATTACTGCGTAACTGGTTCACATCCCAATGGTTTGGATTGACATTCTGCTTCGAAACATTGGTGTGCATTGATTACAACTACAAGAACTCACGGTATAGAAGGTTCCTCTAGGTGTCTCTTTCTCTGTCCAAGCTATCGGGTGTGCTACGGTATGCCTAATGCGTATTACTGCAAGGCATCGGTATAAAAAAATTTTTGATCAAAAGGTCGTAACGATGTATAGTACCGAAATGTTAACGTAGCGCAGAACGTTTTTGTTCTTTATAAAAAAAAACACCATTATAGCGAAAAGCTCGCAAGAAAACGAAAATTTTCACGTGTTCGCTACAACTAACTGTACTAGATGATTTTGACTAAACGTTTCGTTTATTTAGCGCGATATGACCAAACGTAGGTTAGCGGCGTTCGAAAATGGATACGGGCAACACATGGGTCAGTCCTAGCTTCAACCGTGACAATCATCGAGTTAGCATCGTTCGGTCACATTCGGCGGGGTAAATGGTGTTGGGACCGAATTCTGCCCCATTTATTAGATGTCGTGCATTTTTAGCGGCCTTAAATCAAGGCTTCAAGGGGAATAAAATAAGTGGGTTTTCCGCGAGGGTACGTGGTGGTATGATGCGTGTGGATATACGTGCGCGCGGATGTTTACACAGAAAGCCACATAGCGATTTGCATGCCCGGCTTGAGGTGGGTATTTTGTACAAGAATCGCATAACACTTTGGGTATTGAGTTAGTTGTGTGGGTTACTCGTTACAACAAAATGATCACTAAAACAGCCTTTTTTGGTCTTGTAATCTTCGTCACATCGGCTCCCTAATGTATTGTTTTTTGTGCGGAAACGAGCTGCATGTTTGTTTGGTGTCATTTTATGACTCTTCACGTTACTGTTTGTTGCAGGTCTACCATCAAAGGTGAAGATGATTATCGGTTTATTTTCGAAAATTTTGTAAACGATCTCCTACTGGCAGTGAATAAACCTGAGTGGCCGGCTGCAGAAGTTATGCTAAGCCTTTTGGGTAGTTTACTGGTTCAACAGTTCAATAACAAATCTTTGGACCAAAGTGTTCGGGTAGCTAGCGTGGACTACCTTGGCACAGTGGCGTCCACGCTGCGCCGAGATGCGGTCAATAGTCAGCTGAAAGAAAATGATATAGATGCTGTAATTCGTGACCTGCTCGAAGAAGAAAGCCATTCCGAGGACGAAGAAGAGGAGGAGGAGGAACAGGACTCGGAGAAGAAGAGCACGATAACAGTAAACGTTTTCGAACAAAACGGCGACCTCGTCAAGAAGGATATTAAATCGGATAACGAGTCCAATGCAACTGCTGACAACGTGAATGAAAATGGAAAGGACCAACTGATTCCAACGAAGCAGATCAAACCGGAGCACAATAAGTTGTCTGCAAAAAATGGCTTCGCTTCTCCCAGTCTCTCCTACACATCTGACCCGCCCGACATTGTCACCAATGAATTGTCGTTTGAATTCAAGAAGAAAAACAGAAAGAAATCTAGCAAGCCGGAACAAGCCGTAGATCCTATTGCTCAGCTCGATCGTGTTCAGGCTCTACGTGATGCGATTTTAGATTATTTGGCTGTAGAAGATGCTAGCCCTACAGCTGTGGTAAGTCCACCGTTTCAGGCTTTGTTAATTCGTTATGTTATGTGAATCAGTATGTTAGAGCTATTTGCATCGTTAATTTTTTTGGTCTCTCCACTGATATGTAGTCAGAGATTTGGTCGAAACAAATTGGTTAGTCCTTTTCTCAACGAAGCATTGCGAACTCAAGTTGCTCGCTTGTTGGAGTCCATCAGTAGTATGTGTCCTGCGCCATGGACATAGTTATACCGTTGGGGATTCGGTTATTTTGATTGTCGTATGTTGAACACACTCATCAGTCCACGGTTTCCGGTTTTTAGCTTCCAAAGAACCCCTGGACTAGGGTTTCCTTTTAGAGTTCATCGGTGTACTACATTCCTGTGAGCTGCACTCTGGCCGTCTAATTTTAATTATACGGGCATTAGCTCACACCATATTTAATCGATCAGACATTCAGTTGCGTTGACAGTTCATTACGCCGTCCACAGGTAAGTCGATCGCGTTGTCATCACTGAGTAACGGTTGCCAGTTCGGTTGACTCCCTAACCGCTCGTTGGTAAACTCACCTCAGGTTGTAGGATCAAGTGGTATTCGTCCTGCTGACCTCATCTGTCAGCTCAACTAAGCTTCAGACAAACGCATGTATGGAACTTGCTGCCCGAAAAAGATATCATAATATAAGAGTTGAGCCCTATAACTGGACGTCTGAAAATTTAAACCGAAAACATCAAAAAGAAAAAACCGTGAAAAACGGGTTTACTCGCTACGTCTGGAATTACTGTATAGTGATGCTGTATTTACAGGTTAGGAATGACTGGAGAAAAATTGAAGTCTTGCACTTTCTGGAAACACTCCAAACGGTCAGATTGGTTGGCTGACCTTTAATAATCATGCTTTAGCAATTCAGAATCTACTACGTGGCGTATTTAAACAGGATGAACAATACGTCAGAAAATGATGCCATATTTCGGAGAATGGAGGTGGACACTTACAATTGAGAAGCGTATCCCTAAGTCATTAAGAAACATGAGGCAAAATGGGTGGACTGACGCTTCAATATTCGAGCGGGTGCGCCCAACAGTTCCATTTATACCAAGACTCTATGACTTACTTAAAATTCATAAGGATAGCTTGCCCCTCCGTCCGATTTTGGACATGACGAACTCACCATATTATGCATTCGTGCAATGCTTAACTAAATTTTTGGAATCACTGCACAACAAACCAGCTCCACGTAGCCTCAAGGATATGTGTCAATCTATTGTGTTTAAAGAAGACCATGCTGTTGATAATAAGAGGTCGTAATCGAGCATATGCTGGCTGTTTACTCATGTGTCACTCAGAGGGACAATTGGTTTTACACCTGATTACATCCACTTGAATGATGTGCAATTTGGAATGCCAGATCAGCATCTCAAGAGGCTTCTATTAGTTTTCACACAGGACATCCCGTTTCGGCTCGACGGGAATATCTATCGCCAAAAGGATGGGGTCGCAATGGGCTTGCGCTAGGCCCATTGCTGGCGGACGTTTTCATGGAGGTGATTAGACAGACAAAACTGTCAGGATTGATAGGACAGTGCGTACTGTACAAATGGTATTTAAATACTATTTTCTTTATCGTCGCCAGCAACACTGATACTGATTCCCTATTACCATTAGCTAACTCGGCCCACTGGAAACTGAAGTTCACTATGGAAGTAGAACAGGATGGAAGATTGGCTTCTCTGAATGTTGCACCACTGAATCTTCTGGGTGGACCGATTCAATGAGGTACACATAAGAAGTGGACAGAATGGCCAGCATAACCATTTCCACAGTTTTGTTCTGATGAAGCGAAAGTCGAACTTGGTACACTGTCTAACAAACTGAATCTACAACATTTGTACTGATGACTTGCTAGACAAAGAGCTCAGGTCTTTATCTGAAACGTTTCGTGCTTCTGGATATCCGGACAGCTTCCTAGCTCGCAACATGCAACGAACTGAACCGCGGGACCGTGAATTGTTTGTCGGACAGATGACCACCTATATGAACTTGCCGTACAAAGATGAAGTCCCAAATGTATCGCTGACCAGAAGGCTAAGACTATCGTTTAACTCAAAGCCAGTTATGCGCCTTCACTTCAAAATGCAGTGCCCAGTGGTGCTACCTCATTTTGCGTTAACTCACTTTCTTGTTCCTGTGGAGCATGTTTCATTGGTCACAACAAAACACTTGCCAGAGAGACTACGCGAACAGCATCCCGATTCGTTGGCGACCGGACAACAACGAAGAATTTCCGGCGCAATTTTGATCCACTTAATCGACTCGAGTCACAGAGTCGCTGTGGATTTCGTGTTTAAGCCAACCTACCGCGTCATACGTGTTGACATCAGGGGTGTGAAAAATCGTATCCTGGCCTCTGCGGAGGCTACCGGAATCCGGCTGTCCAGACATTGAAGTCTCTTTGGCCTGCCGTCGTTGCAACAATTGACATGGCACCACGGTAACCATATCTGTAATCCCCAAATGACACTGGGTTCACAATGTGCCAAGTTCAACGCAATCCTAATTTGACAACCATTTTCATATTTATTGCGTGGTATTTGATCTGAAGATGACAACGAAAACGAGGTTCACCACGTTTCAATTTCTTCTGAAATCTCCGGATATATTTCAACAATAAAAACTTTGGCATTTATTGAAATTTTGAAGCATTGTATCGTAACTCTTACTTCGATTTTGATTTTTTCGGCTAGGATTTTCCACCCTGACAAACTGTTAGGAGACTAATCGTTCAGAAGCGAGTGTCTGCTCAGTCATTGATTGATTCAGTTAGGTAACGTGATTTGTGGGATGACATGGAATGAGGAGGCTCCAGTGTGCTACACAACGGTTGTTTTGGCTTAGTGTTTCGCTTGGACGTCTTTTCACTTGCTGGACAATTTAATATAGAGTTATCGTGTATAATTTATCGGTGTAGTGTTAATTATTGTGAACATTGTGTCACATTCGTAACGAGGATTCTACCAAATATGTAGGAAGCACAGAGAAACATCCTTGAGTCCTGTCAGGTAATTTGTTTCACAGTTCCGTTGTAGTACTACTTTTGTGGTTTTTGGTTTACAGGATTATGCATTAAGTTGACGTGATTCCACCGAAAGCCTCTGTTTAAGCATGGACAGCATTACATTATTTAACTTGCATTGTGTTGATTGTTATGTGGCAGCTTATATTTGTATGGTGGCTCATACTGCTCGCCTCATCCACGAAGATGTGTATAAACCCTCTGTTCGGTCATTATGTTCTTTTCTGGTTAACGCACCTTAGGCGGGCTGCTCGTGTAACCATTGGCACTCTGTCGGCAGTTATTTTACTCATCGGCACAGAACCTTGTATTTCATATGCAGATCCGGCATCCTCCTTCTCGGTGTTTCCCCGGAACCCGTTGTGTCTGTCGAAAAGTACAATATGATGTAACCATTGATTTGTCATTTTTAATGTCACGATACTCGCTGTTATGTGTGCTCCATATTAGTGTACAAGCTGGTAACCTAGCGCTCCATGCAATATTGGCGTGGTTACCAGGTTGTATAGTGTTATCACTACTTTTCCCGTAAGCAGTCTGTCAATCGAATCCGTTACACTTGTATGTAATACGATGCATATTCTCATGATGTGCTTGTTCTGATGGGCTATTCCGTCATCTGACCTGGATAGTCGTCATACTCTTGTGCCTAAACTTTTGTGAACAACATTGCCGAGCGCTTGGGCGCCGTAACTTAGCACGCCGATATATCGAATAGTTGTTAGGTACGTAAGTAAACCAGTGATTGTTACTTTCCGTTGCGAATAACCTCCCTTTACTTTATGCAGTATGCACGAAAATTCTATTTGGCGCAATGGTTGAATGACTGTACCAAGGAAACCGAGCGAGCGCAGCGGACAATCCTAGAACGCAAGGGTGAGAATCTCGTGAACGGTGGCCCAGATGTCAACAGGTCAGCGAAAAAACTGGCGGTCGTTGATCAAGAGTTGGTTTTCGCGATCGCCGAACGGCGGCGGCACCATATTCTGTTGAAAATACGCGAGCCACCGGATACCTGGCGACAGCGTCGACATTTTTGGAATACTGCAGTCGTTCAACCGCCCACTGAACGTAAGGGCAATAAAATCGTGGAAACCCCAACGGCACCCCTCATATTTCATGGCACTTTGGATTATGAAGATACATGCCTGGTTTGCAGATACCTAGCTAGTCTGCGACCGTTTTCACAAAGTTTCGATGTCTACTTGTCGCAGATTTGTAAGGTAAGCCTTTCAATTCGGCGCGACGTTTTGGTGTTTTGACATTGAGATTCAGCATGTGCCCACTTGGCAGACATTCATTTACAGCTGCCTGGGAATTCTACATTTTCTCACTTTTCCGTTACGCTTCCTTTAATTTCACGACTTTTTTCGACTATTCTTGTTATTTTCTTTTCACTTACATGTGTTATCACTCAAGCAGGTATTGTTATTTGGGCCATTTTACACGCTCGAAGCTGCTGCATTGAATATCTCCGGTGCCTGTTGCATGTAGTGGCAAGACAAGTTCGATCCACACAAAGATCAACACACTATTGTTTTTTACTATCCTCCCTCATTTCTTTCAAAAAGCTCCTCAGCGAGTCCTCTGTTCCTGTACGCACCAAAGCTTTGCGCTGTCTGTCCGCCGTAGTAGAAGCGGACCCAAACGTGTTGGCTCGTGTAGACATTGAGCGTGCAGTGCATGCTAGGCTCTTGGACACGTCAACATCGGTGCGCGAAGCTGCGGTTGATTTGCTCGGTCGGTTTCTTGGCAGAAAACCGGAGCTGACAGCACAATACTATCCAATGCTCGCCGAACGTATTCGTGACAAAGGTGTGAGCGTTCGTAAACGGGTGATCCGCATATTGCGTGATATCTGTTTGGAGCAGCCAGACTTTCCACGGATCGCGGAGATTTGTGTGAAAATGATCCGACGTGTGAACGACGAGGAAGGGATCAAGGTGGGTTCTGTTACCTTTAGGCACCATCCAGTGGTGTGTTTTCTTCCCGCTTTCCGTCGATCGCAATTGTTTTCGCGTTCAACTTATCACTGTTGACTCATGTATATGCTTTTCTTATGCAGAAATTGGTCCATGAAGTGTTCCAAACCATGTGGTTCAGCCCAGTCAGAGACAAGGAAACAGTCAAACTGCTTCGAAAAGTCATGAATATCACAGACGTTGTGGCCGCTTGTAAAGACACAGGCTACGAGTGGTTTGAGCAGTTCTTGCGCACCGTAAGTACCCTAGTTAAATATCTAATTCTGTTTCTATAGTATGTTTTGGTTTCACGTTTTATCCATCTTCCCCATGCTTATGATGACAATTATCTAGTATTTCTTGTCATTAAGTTATAGATGATTTTTGCTCTAGACTGACGGTTGAACGCCTTGGGGTCTATCGTGAGAAATGCTTTTACACCTTATATTGATGGTTTTGTACATGTAATTTGAGTACGCCAGTCGCTGGCTACGGTATCCGTCATCGCCAATGTAATTCATGGGTTCGTTGTGTGACACTGAAGTTGCCTGACCGCATAGCTTAGTATTGTCGTGGTCATATGCTGCGAAATTGGCCGAGCAGCTCGTGCAACGGCCGTCACCTCTTTCAGCTGGCAACACGGAGTCTGCTTTTTCGTACATATTTTTTTTCATATTTACCATGCCTCAGTCCGTTTTGTCTTAACGCAAGCGCGAATAGTTTATATGAACAACGGCGGTCGATTAAACCGAAGCGTAACCCATTCCGGCTGATTCCGAACTCCAAAATACAGTAATCAATGGAAAGCAATAGCATAGTAAACTTCAGGTAGGCGATATGTTTTGCCATCAAACTTCTTGTGAATACGCATGAAAGGCTTCTTCGTATATCTACGAATGAGCAAACTTGAGGCCACTTGAACGCACGGACGTGTATTTGATATTGATCCCCATCTTAGTAATAGTTTGTAGCATTTGAATCCTGGCCACAAAACTGTGTCACTGGGGTCAGGTTTACCATAAGCTGACATGTTTAATTTTTCAGCTTTTATTGTATCACCGCCACTGCGATTTTATCGAAGTTTATGTTTACATGTTTCCTACATACTGCTCCGTTTCAGTTGCTGAAAAAAGAAGAGGCTGAAAAGGTTAAGCCGGTCGAGAAGGCCTGCAAACAGATTGTCGATTGCCTCGTTCAGTACATCATGCGATTGGAAGGTTGGTTACTTTATTTAAGTGCCACAACACAATCTAGCTTCATATTTAACCAGAGCAGCCATTGCCAAGCTTGCCATAGAGCTCCGGCTTTAGTTTAATTTAGTGAATGCTATGGTCGCCATAGGCACTTGCTTCTTACTATTCTCATCATGGTACTCAGATTTCAAGGTTAAGTGGATCTCCCTCATTGTTTCACCCATATGTTTCGTCCGAACTGAATGCACGTTGCTTGCTTATAATTTATTTGTCATCAACCCTTGAAGCTGAGTGTTGTTTTATCTTTTGTGATTGTCAGAAATATCTGGTCAGAATAATCAACGGCTAGTGGCCTGCCTGGCCACCCTCCATTTGTTAACAAAAATTCGTCCTGAATTAATGGTTCAGTATGCAATGGTATTACAAACCTACCTACGATGTAATGAAACATCCGACGCACATATCCTGCACTACGTAGCGCGCATTCTTGAAGTCACTGTTCCTTTGATGGAACATCCAAGCGAGACGTTTGTCGCTCAGTTGGAAGAAGATATGGTTCGCCTGACACTTCGTCATGGGAAGATGGTCCTAGAGTCTTGCGTCGCCTGTTTGGGTTCAGTTGTTAACCGAGTTTCAAAAAACTATTCTCTTGCGCGCGACTGTTTCACACGTCTTTTCAATGCATTACAACGGTTTCGAAGCGATCTTGCAGACGATCCCAAGCAGAAAATCTCGCCCACAATACGACCGTCCATCCTTCGCGCGCTCTTTACCGTCGGACTTTTGTGCAAGCATTTTGACGCCAATGTCTTTCAATCACACGCTAATGTGAGTCCAGCTCACCTGTTTGTCTATGTCTGTATATGTTTTCCACATATAACTGGGTTGCTACCTTTGAGTTTTTGAACGTGTGTAGTGTGTGGTTATGTTAACATTTGCGTTCATAAACAAGATCACGATGTGTATGCACATGACTTTCACTCAACATCGGCCAACTCTGTGGTCCACTGAGAATTAGTTGTTTTGGATAGGTGGATAACTGCTTCTGCATACGTTCTAATTGTGTTCCATTAACTTTGTTGACCTTATCAGAATAAGGGCAGCCCATGGGTTGTAGAGTGATTAAACACCACTGTTGTTTATTTTACGTCTGGTGTCTAAGAGTCTTCTCACTTGAAACCGCAACCAAGCCATCCTGGAAATCGGTAACTTTTGGCTGCAGTTCGATATTTTCAGTGCGAATAATCTTTCATTTTACTGGTTAGAGTATTTGTGCCATTTAGAGATCCTCATCTACTGATACTTCCTTTTCTTTGGTGACATGACTTCCTTTGTCCATTCCCGTGTATTCAAGAGAAGGGATGTATCAACGTCCAAGTGGTAAGAAGTGAGTAACCTCACAGTCAAATGTGTCAAAAATGGTCTAATTGAAATGTGTGGCTGGCTCGTGGTAACAATAGGAACTTAAATGTCTGATCTCTCCAAATCAATTACTCCTTTGTGCAGTTCACTTTCCAGCTGTAATGTGTACTTCTTCACATTCCGTTCAGCCACAGCTCTGAATGGTCAATCGATAGCCTAGAGATGAGACAGAATTCTTGTTCAGGTTTTCCAGCGAGGTAGATTAGCGACAGCGCGTCCACTGCAGTAGGCAATATCCCAAAGCCTGTCCAGTGCCTGGTGTGACAGACCGTGGCGAACATGAGGAAGAGCTTGAACTTGACTAAACGCAAGTTGAGTAGGGTCCCAGTGAAATGTTCAGTGTATGGTACTCATTAGAATGTGTCCACTCTTGAGTGGTGAACACTGTTCATAGCTGGTCATAGTTGACCTAAATCGAGGCGATGATCTTCTTTAATAATGATCTTTAACGGCGACGTGAACAAACTCAAATCATCTTGAACTTTGTGAAAGCTGTTACAGCAGTGGTCGTATCGAACAAATTGCGCGTTCAAAAATGGCCCCGATTACTAATTGCCTACGATGGAATTGATATCCCTACTACAACATTGTTTAATTTCAGGCGGTGACCCTCATTTTGGAGGACTTCGTTGTGAGGGTAGAACTCTGTGTACATTTAGATGTACTTCCACGGAATCCGCTGAGTATCACCGGGGTGTGCTGTTTGCCAGAACGATGACTGCGCGACCGTTCGCGCTGCTGTTTGGAAGCTCTCTCGGACTTTACAGCGTCTCGGTTGTTAGTTATTCTCCATCAGGGGGATTTTTTACGGTTTTCAATTACTCTGCTTACTAGCTTGCGGAAAAAACCTTGGGTAGGGCGTGCGAGTTGACCAAAGGGAAAATGGGTTCTCTGTTAGGTTATGTTTACTATCTGATTGTTGATGCTCGTGTGGAAGTACTCAATCCAGTCGGTGTACAACCTTGCATGGAGAATTGGCTCTTCTGAATCTCCTGATGTTTTGTGGCTGTCTGGGCTACATGGGAGGAAAAACTAGTTTGCACAAGGATTCCGAACTCCTTTGCTATATTATTTTCTGTTGATAATGCTCTTTGTTTATCTCCATTCCACTACTGCGATTTCAGACGAATGTTCGTGATCAGGTGTTTGACATCCTGATGTTTTTCACCGAACAAGTCAAGTCCGACCTAGAGATGCGAAAGAAAGCCCTATCTGGTCTCGGTTTCCTCTGCACCCGCCACCATGAACTGCTTTGTGGTCAAAAATTGCGCGATTTCTATCAGCACCTTTTGCAGGTTGAACCGAGCAAATCGAGCATGACTAGCTGTGAGGATCACTCAAAGAATGTTCCCGATCATCAGTTAGAACTGAAGTGCATCGTTTTGGAGAATTTGCTCAACTTTTTTCTTGAGGAAGAAAAACGAATGCTGGACGCTGACGCGAAATGTGAGTTGTTCGCGATGCACTTTTCCACTGCATGTGTGCGTACATTGTCTTTTTAGCGTTGCATATGGAAAAGTTTTTTCCCTTCCGATCCCCATTGTTTTCCTTTCATATCATGGGATTCCACTTGGGACTCTTTTTTCACTAGTCTTCACGGGGGCTGTCACTTTTTATGTTATCCCTAATACATGGCGTATCGACGTTATCTGATGTGGAAAAATGACGCGGTCAAGCAAAAACGGTCAATAATGACTGCAGTTCGCTTATGCCTCTCTGGCTCGACCTCTCGTGACCTAGACGGTGGCCAGAGAGGCTGAAGAAAGTGATACCTGCTCTAACTGTGGCTTGACTGGGCGGTCTGTTGTGTAGTGACATTTAATGAAGTGAGGCAGGAATAACTACGAGAAGGCTGTCACTCGCAGTTATACATCGACTGTTTTCATGGTGTTTTAGTTTAAATACAGGACTTTCGTACATTAATTCTCGTCCCCCCTTTTTATCTCGAATCCAGAACTGGCCTTCTCCATAGTTTGCGATAATTAGCCATCAGTGTCAACCACCGATGTATTAGTGTTACTGTTACGATGACCGATAAGGATAAGTTGTATCTTAGAGCACATTCCGATCATCTGTGAACACGTGCGTGTTGAAATATTTGCAGTTTTGAGACAACGTTGTCCAAATTTGTGACGTTCCACGGGTAGTTCATATTCATCGTCGACGGTTGTGAGCTTTCGGCTGGCAGATTTTACATGGCACCCAAACCTACAGTGTATAAGACTCGGCAGTGCTCACTTTCTCTCGCTTATATAAACGGATCGTCGGAAATTGTAAAAAGTGATGTTAAAAGTTTTAGCGCTCCCATATACTAACTCGTGGCGTCAGCATGATTCGGCTTGTTTCATACCCAATGTATACTGCAGCTGTACAGGAAGCCACTCCGTTCTCGTGCGAACATAACACTGTCTGGTGATGATAGGTGTATATTTGACAGCGATGGTCAAGCGAACTAGTTCGACGGGCCTTTTAAGAGGCGTAGACTTAGATGAATCGGGTGTTGCATATGCCAACTAGATGTTGATTACACCTAACTTTACTAGTAGAATTGCCGAATGGTGTAATCTGGTGTGGGCACCTGAAGCAATTTATCATATGACAAGTCATCTTGGTCTTGTTCGTTTTTCGAGCTTAGGTACTTTGTTTCGGTACGTTGATTGAAACGGTAGTTCGCCTGTTTCAGTCACATAACTAAGTTACAATTAGTTAAACAGGGTATTAAAATTAGTAGACTTATTTTGCAGGTGCTATCTTGCTCTCGTCTGCTGCTCCTTTTGTTTATGGTGTCGACATTTTGAACTTGTGGTCTTAAGATTTCCTTATGAAGTGAGTCGCTTTTCCCTCAGTTTTCCGTGTAAATTAGGCTGCTATTTTTTTTTCTTATTGCGAAATATCAATACTCACAAAACCGATGTTTCCGAAGCATTTCCAGCTTGCTGATAAAACATCGCGTTATTATTGACGATTTTATCTGGCAGCTCTCTAGACTGCTAAATGCCAACTAGGATTTTGTGGTTCTTCAAGACTGATTGGTCGTGGCATGTTTTATATATGGCAGTCCATCACTCATCATGTCCTGTGTATGTTATCGCTGGAAAATATTTTGTGTATTAGTGCGTGCCTCACCACAAACTTCTTAAGTATTCTTATAATGCACATGTACTCAAATTTTTTCGTTCTTCAAGGGAAGGCCAGACAACATCAAGAGTCGTTAAAAGAAATGGGAGATGTTGCTTCCGGAATGGGCAGTTTTGTGGCTCAGACTTACCTGAAAGATACATTGGAAACGTTCTTTTCTGCATTCGGTACTGTACGTCTCACTGCACTTTCCGTCGTTAGCACTATTTTACGGCAAGGTCTCATTCACCCGGTTCAAACCGTACCCTACCTGATTGCAATGCAAACGGATTTGGACGCGAACGTGCGAGTCAAAGCGGATGTCCAGTTGCAGGAAATCAATCACAAGTTTCCTGGGTTTCTCAGTGTGAGTTGAGCATGTATACACCTAGAATTGTTCAATTTTTCTTTCCTTTCCCGGTGTTCAATACTTTCAGACCGCTTACCGTGCATTGATTTGGTTCATTCATCTGCTTGTTAACCTTTCATGTCTGGTTCGATTTTGGCATGCGAAATGGGGAATTTAGTCAGTGAATATCCAGGACACCGTTGAAGGTTGGATTTTAAACATCCTTCTAAAATACATAGTATGACTGTGATTTTACACAATTGCACCAATCGCCCCGAACTGATCCAGAGACTCCACTGTAGAAGAAGGTTCCTATCCTAAGATGGACAACTAATACCCACGTGCTCTCCTGCCTCGCGATGGCCAAGTAACCTCTGAGGGGCCGAGGACCTTTTCCCCCTCCTCCTTCCTTTTGTATCGTGTGTAATGGCTACTGGGATTAGTAGGTCAACAAGCATGGATCCTAATGTTGATTTTGTCCTCTCGTCAGCACTGCAAACACATTAGCCACTACATGATCGTACACAGTAGCGTGTTTCGTTCATTGTTATTTACTCTGAATGAGTAAGATGCACTAAGCTTAACGGTCTATCGGAGGCCAAGTTTATTTTTGTACTTCTGCACTCTGAAATTTGGCTTGCACAATGGTTTTCTGATAACAACATTACTGACCAATGAGCGGTCGTTCCTACCGTACTTTTGCGCATTCGATCTTTGTCTACACGCTTAGAACTGTTCGTTGTGCAAAAGCATTTTACTTCCCAAGTCGTTGTGTATCCATATTCGTATATTCATATCAATCGCATAGTGCGGTCATTTTGTGATTTAATTTCAACTATGTTCTCAAAAATGTCACCAGTGTCTTGATTTTCGAAGCACTTGATCCAGTCGGAGGTTCTATCTCTTTCCAGATGCGTGCTATTCAAGGTGTCAGCTTCTCCTATCGCCTGCAATTCATTCTCTATCCGGAGGTTTTGCAAATGGTTTCTCAAAAGTCAAAGATATATCATTCGACTGGTTTGCAACAAATGCTATCTCCAGAAAGTACGGCCGGTAAGAAATCGGACCCAGCCCAGCCAACTCGACGTAGTGCACGCAACCGCGGGTCGGGTGCATCTGTTGCGCTGTGTGATGCATCAGAGACGAGTGATCGCAGTTCTCTAGTTGAGGAAGGTAACAGTAAAGGTGGTAAAGGTCTCGATGATTCGTCCGAACGGCTGCCCCCTATTTCGGACTATGCCGAAGGCTCGTTTGAATGTATTCGAGGAACTCGCGATCCATTGACTGATATTCCTAATGCATTGAATTCCAATTTATACTCAATGCTTCGGGGAAATCGTGGCCAACGACGATCTCTTTTAAGTGGTCTGATTGCTCTGTTCGATGATTCGCAGGTTAGTTCCATGCCAATTTTTAACCCATTGAACGATCTACAACATAACGGCTATTAGATGACTTCACAAAGTCCATCATTTGTATTCTATTTTTTCCTGAAAAATGTTGGTCAGGTATTTGTTTTAACATAAATATTCACGGTCAGGCAATATACCCATATATTTGCTACTGATCTCAACAACGTGTTCAAGTGGCTTCAGCCCGCTTACCTTTTTCCGCTTTTGTGGATCAGCCGCAGCGCTTTCTGCGGAAACCACCTATGGGGCCCACAAATGTTGATCGCCCTGGGGACGGAAGACGGCTACTTTTGCTCATAGTTCAACCATGTCTGCCAGTTTCTAGTGTTATAAGAATGGCCACTGGTAGGCTGTGTAGTATTCCATTACTTTACTGCATTCTTATTGCAGTGATGAAGTGTCCACTGGAGTGGATATAAACATGATGATGAACAAACAGGCAGATCGGACTTGTAATGCGTATTTGCGAAATGCTTGTCCGTTCGACAGCTTTGGTCAGACGATATCAGCGTCAGATTCTTTTTAACTGAAAAGTCGCTATTCATTCCACTTTCTGTTGAGTTATCGAGTTCGTTGTTCCAAAAGCATCCGCTGTATTCCACAGTACTATAGTCTCTTCTGTGAAATCGTTCCGAACCGGAACCACCTCCTTCCGTGTTTTTCCAGTGTGTGCTGTTGGTATGGCTAAAACGTCGAAGTTGGCTGTTACAGTCGTTTATTGCGTTAGTGCTGACTGGACATACACCCATCAATACGTTTGTCTTTTTGGGCGCCCGCAGTCCTTTGGTTCTGTTGACAGGACTTTTCTCCGAGACCATATATCAAAGAAGGGCGTACCTGATGAGTATGTCAACGTCTTGCACGTCGGACTGGGCTATAGCTTACATCAATTTATCGCCGAACACTAGCATCCGAAGTGGGGTACAGTAGGATTATCCAACCTCCTCTTTTCTATTCAACTTTGCAGTAGGCGAAATCTTAGAGTGCGCCTTAGCAGACTACAAGTTTAATTATATGGAAGTGCTTCCAACCGCTTGTCTTATAGTGTACAGACAACATTACTGTAGTCCACGAGGGTTCACTGGAAGCCCAGAACGTACTAGTCTGATTAGATGCGTCGTTCTGGAATGACCTCTTCATCTCTTCAGTATAGGATGTAAGATTGACGGGAGCTTACGTCTGTTTCCATCTTTGACGGTGAGTCGTTAAAGATAGTTGAGACACTCATCTTGGGAGCTGCATCAGTGCTGACAGTATACTCACTGAAATCGCAAACCGTACAGCTAAAGGTCAGATAGCGTTCGTCACTTTCCGCTACCTGCGGGAGGCCGAGTGTACTCTCTCTGTATGCGACTGCGGAACTTCGCACATTCACGCAGACTATGTTAACAGTGCTTTTTTCCGGTCTCCACTGTATCAGAAGCATTAGCGCTGTGATGGGAACACCGCCCCAACGATGTTACAGTTCATCGGCGTATCTTCGAGACACCTTAGGAATACCCGTTCACTGGTTGCTACGCCGTACTTTCTTTGTGTTAGGAGTATCGTGAACCTCACTCTAAAAACAAACCTGAAGTCAGATTTGACTTATCTTGTGCGATTAGTAAGATACGGACTTCACATTCATTTGAATCAATGTTCCCGAATTCACGTGGCACTGAAGGTCACAATTTTATATATGGCCGCACTTTCAGTGGTTTTGTCAGCTCGTAGGTTCAGGTGGATACATGCGCTATTGGTAGACTGCTGTCTTTGTCTTCTCTGTTATTTTGTGTTGCCGTATCGTTATTCACGGGTTGTGCGCAATCGGTCGGGACATTCGTTCGAAGTATTAGTACCTCCCGACACTGCATGTCGCTAGCGCTGAGTTAGACTAGAAATAGCAGTTTGTTAGCGAAAGTATAACTTGACTGAAAGCACTGACTTTGAAGTTTGTTTCGGCATGACGTTCCCGGCCTCCTGATTGGGGTCCTGTTATAATTTAGAACCACGTTAAACTACGAACCCTGACACCTAGTCGGCCCAGAGTAGAATGAGAACACGTGACGGCAATAGCTCATAGCTTTCTCGAACACGAGTGAATGATATAATAATGATGAAACATAGGTAACATGGGTAACAGGTAAATGTGAAATTCCCGGGCACCTGGTATGGTTTCGTAGCGCAGCTGGCAGAGCGCTTGCCACGTTGAGACATGCTGTGTCCGTCGCTAGTTCGAATCCAGCCGAAGCCCTGACTTCACAGTTGGGTCTCATCTAAAACCATAAATCTGTCACACTACTCATTAATAAGACATAGGTAAGACAAGCAGTCACCCAATCGATCGTGTGAGTAAAACGATTGGATCGTTCGGGGCCGTAGTGAGATAGAGAAGGACACACGCTTGCAGGTGACATGCGGACAACGCTAGGCGCGGATCTCACAGGTCTAACGGGCATTGACAACGCTGTGTGGTATGACAAAGAATGGAAATCAATGCGCTCATGTTACTAATCTCTGTGTTTTCTCTCCCTACACCTATTTCTGCTTTACACAAGCCACACTCTTCTACGCTACTTATTTGCTGTGGCACGTTTGCCACGTTATGCAGCTCATTCCCATTCGTATTCGGTGTTAACTCTAGGAATCATGTAAATCATATTCAGAATGTTTGGCATGCTTTTAGCTATGTTGGTCTGATTCGACTGCCACGGTTCAATCCGCTTTTGATACTTAGTAGCTCACCTGCTGATGTTCAGGTGTGCCTGTCCGTGTGTGTTCGCATGAACACGATTGGCGGCATCAGTTTCCGAAGCAGCCTGCCATAGTGACTGAAGTTAATGAACGCTTGCGCAAATAGGCCATCCCCGAGTGACTTGTGCTCCACTACTTGCCATCTCACTCCCTCTCAATACAGTGTGTGGCATTGCTTTCTGTATGGAATCAGGAAGAGAGGCAAGGATTTAAATTCGAACTGAGAATCAAACAAAACCTTTAACATGAACTGCACCAACACCGCTGAGGGAAACCCAAGGTACCAGGTCGCCGCATCCCAAGTTTCTGAAAAGGTTGGTGGGTGGTATATCAAATTATAGATCGTTAGTTGATACAAGCCAAAAACATGTGTAACCGACCCAACTCGCTTGTGCCTAAGACATCCACCATCTCTTCGTCGACTGCCCGTTGATGATCTACGGTTGTGTAGCGGCTAGCGCTTTCACGGCTGAATTCGTCTGTAGTTCTTTTCCGTATCTTACGCTTGAATTCGCAGTCACTCAGCTTTCACTCATCAAACTTAGGGATATCACATTACGCGCTTTTCCATATGGTGCGGTTCAGGGTTGAATCTTCCTACAACCTAAGGCCTCTATTGCTACGCGGAAGACTTATTTGGATAAAATCTTGACATCTCAGTTTCACAGTTTTGCTCACCCGCTTTTAGATGCCTATCCAACGGCTTCTCCAGGATCAGTTCGTCGGTCACCCTAGGTACCTGTCTTAGCTACCTAAGTTGGTTGGGCATCATCTTAGGTTCAATCCCATCCGAGCCAGATCACTAAATTTCCAAGATTCGCCCTAAACATTGTTGATGTAGGTTGCTGAGATACTGCATATTTTGTTGGTGCAGTGCCCCGGTTTCGGTGTCGCACAACAGCCTGAACAGTACCACAGCTTTTTCCACGTACACTTTTGCTTTCACCTCCCGGGTGCATTTTTTCATACTTATCTTTCAGGTCGTCCAAGAAAAGCTTTAGCTTCGACTCAGTGAGCTTGCAACTAGCAGTCTGCCGATAGGATCCTTCACCAGCTCGCTACGTTAGTAACAAAAATGAGAAGAATCGTACACTATATCTTCATCAATACGGATTTCTGGTGTGTACAAAGCACCTCCACATGAAGAATGTCTTACTTGTGTTGACATCCGTGGCCAGTCGATATACACAAATAGCAATCTGTAAACAACGGTACATGGATGGTTGGGCGTTGGATGTTCAGCCGATAATCATTCACACTATATGCTGTGTGGTCACCGTCCTTGGACCAGGCAGCCTCGTTTGTGAGTAGTATAGTGCACGCATTCGGGAGCTAAAGGGCATGTCTCAACGCCAGGAAGACAATAGGCCAAAAGCGACTATTGGAATTGTGTGTACGCAACATGGGAGACGTGCCACCAGGGTGAATAACAGTGTACTGCTGCCCAATGTGTGTGGATGCACGTCAGCCTTGTAAATGAGTGTATGCGTTTGTGGTCCTATGTTTTGACTCAACCTGTACGGGATTTCATGCAATAAACAATTTCGCAGGTTGTGTATTTTGCAGTCACAACATTAGTATTGCAGTCATGTTTGACCCAATTGGCGTTGAACCTAAGATACAACTCTACATCACTTCTGTGGCGATGTCAACATTTTTATAGGTCGATCCACACGATTGTACTTCCGTTTTCATACTCACGTGCGACATTTTAATTTAACAATCTAACTTAGTCATTCAAATTCAACCAACACCATCGGAAATGCCACATGGCCCACGGAACGAAATATCCTGATGAAATTTGGGGAGAGATCTTACAGCGGCTGGTTGCGTACACGACGGTTCCTTAAGCTGGCGAGCGGCGAATGCCATGCCAATAGTACCGTGCCTCTTCCAGAAGTGAATGTGTCGGATGCGTACGTGACACTGACAGCCTTAAGAACCAACTAATTCGTCTGCTCGTGCTCGCTCCAACCGAGACACATTTCACATGAATTTCGAATGATCGGTTGATAGAATTGACACCACCGACCGTCAAGTGTTTACGCGACTGGTTTGGCATCGGCAAGTCCAAAATTACTGCCAAATTCAAAGTCGGTTATGGAACGAAATTTGGTCATTCCATTGAGTATCACTGGCATGCCGACTTGGGATACTTGCTGAGTATAGTCAGGTTTGGAAACGATTAAAACCATGGTCGTGAATCTGATTGCCCGTCGGGGTACAGTGAGTGCGGTCCAAGTATGGGCAGTTCATATTCTAGTTTCTGAAACAGCGCTTTTTGTCACAAGTTGATTTGGATTGATCAAAAGCAGGCCCTTGTTTTCAGTAGCTTCGCATCACGTTATTCCACTTAAAAGAATTACGTTCGAGATAGTTGTGGAACATGATATTGATCATAATGATACTCTATCAATAAGTGCTGTTGTTAGGTAGACAATGTGTTCTACTTGACCGCGGCAGATTTAATGCTTGAACAACTTGCTTTTGTCTGAAGTCCTCTTTTCAAACGACATCAAAGTTTACGTGAACTTACGATCGATTGCAACCTATGAAATACTGAACAGCTGGTCACAACTCCGAACTATTCCCGTCCTCCACGTCTGTGCGAACAACGCCGCGACCTACATTTTCTGTTAGCCGGGTTGTCAAGGCATTTCGCGTAGGATTGCACAGATGAATCACGCTGAATAGTTCAGCTGTCATGGTTCTGTACCATTGAGCTGAAGACGCTTCCCCAGTTAATCGTCCACACAACAAAATCATTTTTGTTGCGCTGTCCTGGATCGGCAATGCTTGCGATCTGTACCCGACCTCCCGAGTAGCAGGAAACAAAGGAGCTGACAGTGTCATGATTTTTCTAAGCTACCTGTATTTCTTGCTTTCTACACCTCTCCTACTGATTTAGCCTGACATTTGTCCTGTTATTCCGGTTCACTAATGCGTCAACGACTTGCCAAATTTATAATCGAGTTAGCCCAACTTGTATTTGCAGTGAATCGCCACTCGACACGAGGTGCACCCGTGACTGACTCATTCAGCCGATAGAAAACCTGAAGCCGCCTTGTTGACACGCGGTTGCTGGTATCCATTTCGGATTAGCACGTTGTAGTAACGGAACCCAAAGGACGCTTGCGCATAACACTCACTATAACATACTGTTTATATAAATCTACGCGTGTGTTTCTCGCCACACATTTGTTACGTGGTGTGTGTTGTGGCCGAATGAATTGTCCACACAAAGTAACGTTAGACTCATTTTCTGGCTTGTTGAGCGGTTGTTACTTCCAATTTTATTCAACTGCATCGATTTAAAATCCTGCTTTCTGTGTGCCATTTGTACTACTTTGTAACACTTCATCAACGTTCCGCTCTGTAAGGGAAATACTACATGAATGGGTAACTAGAATGCAGGTTAGATGCTGCTTCATGTGCTGTCTGTCCGTCTTGCATGTTTCGCTTTTAACATACCACCTCAACCGTTATGCCTCCATCACAGCCAACTGGGGCAATTAACTACTCGTTACAAGTTGGATATGAGTAGCTCACACCACCGGTCTGACTACCATCAAAGTTCTTGTCCTGTCTTCTAAATATTAAGGCTGCCCTGATTTGCTTGTTTCCTGTCCATTTCGTTTTGTCACCCATTTAACGTTGTATCCTTGTGATTGAAGAATACGCGAACTCTTCCTTTTTGTTTGTAACTCTCATTGGGTCGAAGGAACTGGTGGTTTCGAGATTCATATTTCAATAAGCCGGGCAGGGTAGCCCGGCGCTAGTAATGTTGGCTAGCAGTTATTCGTTCTGGTTCGGTTGTCTCAGGCACTGTTGGCTATATATTCAGCCCTATAGGATCTGTGCTTTTCCCGCCACAGTTTCTAACGTTTCGCTTACTTTCATATGGTAGTTCGTTCTTGGCTCTTTTTTTATGTTGGACGGAGCTCGGTGAACGTCTTGCACTCTTTTCGTTGGTTGGCTGATGTGAGTCATCCCCACCCCTTTCCCACCCGGCAACCGAAGTGGTTAAGCTACATCTATCGAGCTCACCCAATCCGTCTTAGCCGATGTACGTACGAAATTAAACGAATTGTTTTGGGAAAAGGCACTGTGTCACATGTTGACGATCACTGTAACGAGGGTTCTGAACACTCTTTTGTTTATGTTCTTCCGATTAACAAACTACCTTCGGTCTCACATCAACACATCATTTAAGTTATCACAGTTTTACTTACTGCATTTTATGTCGCGGTCGTTTTTTCATGGCTTCTCCCCAATGTTCTTATCTTTTTCTAGCCGAATTCCCAACGTGTGCATCTAAGCCAACTCATTTACATCGCAGACAATCTGGCTCACTTTCCGTACCAATGCCAGGAGGAACCTTTATTTGTTATTCACCACATTGACTTGATGGTCAGTATGTCTGGATCGGGAGTGCTTCAAAGTGTTCGTGAAACTCTCTTCCCTGAGCTTAAAGTTGCACTGGAGGCAGCACTTGCGGCGCAAGCTGAAATTGAAATGAATAATCGGACTCAATTCGAACTACAATTACGCAGCGAATTGCAAGCACTCCAAGTTGCTTCAGCGGAAGCCACTGCAAATTCGGATCACGCACTGGCCGAGCAACATGCTGATCAAATCCAAGTTATTCTTCAAAAGCTGAACCTACTTGTGGCCAGCAATCCGCCGAACTTGGGCGGTGGTAGCAGTATGAACGAACTTCGTTCTGTCGCGTTGGTTGGTCGTGATTGTGAGTATCCATTAAATGCCTAATTTACCTCTCGGATTGGCTGCATTTCGAATTCACATGTTTAGGATGTGCATTGCTGTTATCACGTAATTACATTTTTGTCGGATGTTGCATACTCTTTGATTTAGGAGTCAAGTTACGACTTCTTATTTTTCTTCAGACCCTGCTATCAATTTGGTGATCCATGATCATTCACGAACTTCTTATTATGCTATGATTTTAACGTTAAGTTCGATTGGTGTGAATCACAGTTTACTCATCTTGAGATTGGGTTTACTTTTCCAAGTTTTTCCCAGTTGATCATCCGGCAGACACTTTTGATTCTTTATTTTATTAGTGACTTTCATTTTCAAATTCCGTTTATCCATTTGCTCAGCGGTCCCTCACATTGATTTGGGTCCTTTGGAGGAAGAAGAGGAGGATTCAGAGGCGTTACTCAAGCGATTAAGCTCCTCGCGTGCCACCGCATTGCCTATTATGCGCGATGCTATCCGCTGCAGTAGGGCATGTGTGCTTCTGCTCACGCTAAAACAGTACCTTAAAGAAGTGTATAGTATCACTGACGCGTAAGTAATTCTCCTCTGTGCTTGGCTTTCTTTTCGTTGATCGTTTTATGCCTATTTTCCTCAATGTATTGTGAACGCATGCTGGAGTACCCTAAAACGCTCAGTGTGTTGCTTGCCAACTGCCAAAAATAACATCAGGTGCGCTCCTGTCTGTTAAGTCTATCTGGGTGCTTCTATTTTTCACTCCGAATTTGCGCTAATTCATTACACTGAATTTGAATACATGTTCCCTCAATATATATGTGCTCTCGTTTCAGTATGCCCTTGTCTTCCTATTTTTAGCAAAATCCAACGATATTCTCCAACGGATTCTCCTAAACTCTGGGAGCGTCCGCTCACGCGTCGCGCCGGCATGCGATTTCATCCAGGTCCTTGTCTTCAGGCTGCGGGTGTGGAACTGCGTAAATTAATACAGTCTCTGAACCGACAAGTTGAACATAGAGAACAGCTTCCCGAATGGCCTCCCGTTCTGGACTCTGAGGAGGATTTGCGCGGTGAAGAAAGTTTTGATGGAGAGATGCAATCGTTGGTCCATGACTATCTTGATTTCCGGAAGCTTATTTTAACCATTGATCCACCTGGGGATGAAGAATTAGCTGATGAATTAAATACATCAGTAGTGTCCAACTCCGGACAGCTTGCACAGGCAGTCTGCGAAACGACGCATAACCAAGGTGCGTCCTCCATGCGATTTTGTGTCAGTAACGTACCACAAACGATTTCAGTTGAACTTCATTCTTTCAGCCTGTCCGTGTACGCTGATGGAATACCAAAGTGTACATCCACTTGTAGCATGCAGCTACTAAGGTCATCACATATTGGAACTTTTAAGGAACACGTTCGCCATTCGCACCCAGGTCTTCCTTTAATCCCCTGTGCTGGTCGAGCAGGCCGGTCTAAACCTTGAGAAAGCCGTCTTGTCGATGGCGTCCTTCCGCCGCCTACAGATGGATTCCTTTTTTGCATTCTGGGCATCTTGATGTTATTTGTTTCAGACATGGGTGGTTCGGGTACTAAGCCATATCCTTTCCCATTCACCTTTAAACTAGAAGTGTCTATCCAGACTGTGCGGTAATCAAATACCAGTATCAACCACGGGCTTATTGCTGTCGATAATTTATTGGTTATTAGTTAGTCGACTTGCATAATCACCGTGATGGCAGATCGTCGGCTACTGCCTAATGGAACCGCCCGTTATTGCCGAACCCCGGCAGCCTACAAAAGCCCTAGTTACTCAGTTAAATTTAATACGACGGCACTGTATTTTAGGTGATGGACTGCGGCTAGTGACATTGTTTCTTTAGAACGTTTTCAAACATGACCTCGAGGCATGTTCAGTTGCTCATCCGTCCCCTTAAAATTGTCGACTCTAGCCCCCGAAATGTATTTTTTCATTTCCCTTCATCTTTATCCCAAACTCTATTCGTTTCCTCAAAAACTGATGTCATGAAGTCCACCTTGTTGCATTTGCTAGTTTTTTGTTGCATTGAGAAGCCACGAACGATTCTGAATTTTAATCAGTTGTAAGATATCCGCACCAAATTTAGTACGAATGAGTTTGAATAGTTTGGGCGTCGTGTTTAACATGTTATTGATAAACAGATTGGGAATAACACGTTACAAGCAAGTTGTAATACTCTACGTTTCAACCACCTCGGGTGGCCTTGCTCAGGAGTATTGTCACAACAACTCCTGAGGAAGGCCACCCGAGGTGGTTGAAACGTAGAGTATTACAACTTGCTCGTAACGTTGTGTTATTCTTAATCAGTTTGTCGATTCTGAATTTTCGTGACAAATAGATGCTCAACTTTTGACTGCCACGCTTTTTTTCTCTTTTGCTCAGCTCATCTTCCTACGGTTCGGCTGCGACCGACCAAGACTCTCGTTCCACAGTCACACAGTAAATCATCTGACGAGGAGAACGACTCGGAGGATTCTAATGTAAGCTTCCTTCCCGCATCTTCGTGTAGCTCCTAAAAAGTTTTCTTGTGCTATCGAATCCTTAACTATCCTCACTCCCTGTGTCATGTCCAGGAATGATCGTGTATATTTGTTCAATCAGTGACCACGCGCTCCACTTTCACAACCTATAGGTCACCGTTTTCGAAAACAGGTGGACGCAAATGATCGCACGTATCGATAATATATGAAAATAATCTTTTGGAAGCCTAATGGTTAATCAGTGACCGGCAATGGGATAGTTGATATGGAATCCGGTGGGCTAGTGAGGAGGTTGGAAAGTCACTGGCTGGACAGTAATTAGTGTTAGTACTCAATTTAGCACCTTATCTAGATAACATGGCACCTCAGTCTATTGATTCTTTTTTTACCTCGACATCGCCTACTGGTGTATTGCTGTCTATGATGATGATCACTGTTCGCCTCCGGATGTTGTGACTTGGTTGCTTCGAATTCTGTAGCTACCTTCACGTTTGTCACAGCTTTATCGCTTCATAACGTTTTCTTGTGACCTACTGAAATTTTGGAGCATACCGTTAAACCCCAACAAGCACTAAAAACACATGAACATAGTTAGTGTTCATTTTCGGCATATACTTATCAGTGTTAAATGCTACCAGTCTCTCACAGCTACTTGGTTCGTAGCGATACTTTTGGTCTAATTTAAAAGTCTCGTCGCGCACTTCTATCTTCTCTCAGGGGTGTTTCCCTCCTTATTGTCGCAGTCTATTAATACTCTAATGAACTTGTCCACTGTCTCATGCGAACTGCGTGAGTTTGGTTAGGATCAACTTAGTGGCACTTCTGAAGTTTCATGCTGTCTTAGCATCTATTTTATTCAAAGAGATCTACGTCTGTTTATCTGACCAATCAAGTCGATCACACTGAAATTAACCGTACATGCCTAGAAATGATGCTGTCCCTTTAGTATACCTACATATTGCCAAAGGACTTTGCGGTGCGTCCGGGGCATTTGATCCATGGATCGCATCCACAGACATCGGACGTTGGTGTAGAGTTCACAGCGTATTGGTAGTTGATGATTAGAATATGTTTTATACTTTTATTTAGTTTCTGCTGTCTAATTCAGTTTGCGATGCGAGCTGTAGTAGCTGGATGTTTTAACGGATCTCGTAACACAAAATACACTTGTGAAGGAGGCTTTGATCTGTCAAGTTTTTGCACATTTTATTGGTATCCTTAAGAGAGCCGGTGACTTGCGAGTATCTCTTACCCCTTCTATATCACATTTAACCAACCAGTTTTTCCCATATCGCCTGCAACCGTCTTTACCGGCGCGGACTGTAGGAGTTCCTTTCTCATCTATCAGAGCGGCTTTCAGAGTGCCTTAAAGAACAATCTATTTTTGTTTCCACAGTAGCGTGTAACATGCTCACCACATGCAAACTTTGACCAGTGTCTAAAAGTCATGACACTCGGCAGTCGAGAACTTGATATTTTATGTTTTATCATGATTATGTACTTGCTCCCGAATGCAGCATTCATTAATCAATCTATGGATTTGTGTATGATCCACAAATCTAAGTGCCGTTTTCGTCGGGAGATGTGAGCCCATTACAATTTGAGCCTAACTTGCTGACGGCTTTACAGCTTGCTAGACAGGCATGGGATTGTCCTCATTCAGACTGATTTTGACCATGACTACCATGCCCTCACCTACCATTGTAGCCGGCTGGAGATTCAGCCAGAGAAGTGGTTAAATTCAGCACACATGGGAAGACTGATCATTATCCCTGACTGTCTTCACTTGTTACTTCATTACTCATGATGTAAACTTACAAACCCCAGAACCGGTGATACGGTAAATTGGTCGCATATTTGATGTAACGTGTCAGGGAAAATGGATTTCGATGCGGCTCAACCTACTGAAGATGTGTGACGAAGGAGTACTTTCGGTTGCTCCTTCGAATGCATACTATATGAAAAATTTCCGTTCATAATGTTTAAGCAGCAAAATATCCCGTTCGATGTGGCATAGTTGTTGGCCATCATGTGCGGAACTATATCCTCCGTTTGGAACAAGCGTTTTTCATCCATCTTATATATCCAGCTTCTATCCTGGAAACGCCCTTTCTGATGCGACAAGGTCTAAAGTCTCACAAATACATCGCTGCTGATGTGTGATGTGATTGCTGTAAAATAACGGTTGTTATCAGAAATTAATTTGCACATTTGATTAATTATTGGCAAAGATGACTGAATGTTGTTGCAATTAACAGGACAGCGCACTGATTAGTGAACTACGATTAGTGCAGTAGATAATGACGTAAGTTAATTATACTTGTGTAGATTTCTATAGTTACTAGGTGTTGTTGATTCTTAAAGCTAGAGGATGATTGGATTCCTGTTACCTTTCATCTTCATGCGATTCGCTGGTATTTGGCAGTTCCTCCAAGTGGTCATATAACTGAAAGTTTATATATATATATATATATATATATATATATATATTACAAGCAATCCGAAGTGATCACTACCCAAGTATCCACACGGTCAAAAGTTTTGCTTGCCATTTAACTTGTCACAGTTAAAAGTTGTTTAACTGATCAGTACTAACGTACTTGCATGCAGTGGACTATTTTACCTCAATGAAGAAACAACACGCCTTCAGTGAGCCAATCACTTTAGCTCGTCTGAAAAACCGAGGATTGTGACGAAATCTATACTGTTTCCATGTGTCTTTCCATCAGTAACGACGTCTTCTAACGGATTAGTCACTGTTGATTTCCGGATTTTACGTGCTTTAGCAACTCAGCCTTTATTTTCCGTAGGCCGGTGGCAGCTCTAGACTTATGTTGGCTCAGTCGGCCCCGAACAGACGCCGAAAACCTGTAGGCAGTCTCCGCCCATCTGCCAGCGTCTCTGGTCGTGTGGGGACGTGCAGTCGCCCAATCAAACGGAAACGAAAGCGTCGAAAGCGATATACGGTGAGTAATTCGTTGAAGTGTTTTCATTTGTTTCCAATTCTGATGGGTATACCAGTTTTTAACCAACGTTGACTCTGGGCACCAACTATCGGCTATATCACACTGATTCGAGGTGGTTCTGCTGTTCGTCTTTAAGCCCATTTGTAATGGAATCCCACAAGTTAGTTTGTCGAGGTTGTTATCCTCGCGACTTAGAGTCAGTTGGTGGAAACTTTATGTGAAATGGTGCCTAATGGGATTCGGTGGCGTGAATGTTGTCGTTGTTCGGCCGAGTTGTCACTGACGTAAATGCACTCGGTGACGCGGTACACTGAAAGCTGTGATGAAGCTGTCCTGCTGCTGATGCCTTATCTATAGCTATAGCTGGATTGTTAGTAGTCAGATCCTTTCTTGTGCTACTTTTTCTTGGCCGTGGCCTGCTTTTTCTTCATGGTTGTATGGCACTTATGCTTCAGCGCGAACCACTTATGTATTGCTGTCTGTGATGCTAGGTGCTACTGAGAGCCGGCACTGAATCAATCACTCGTATGATTGTGGAATCATCATCATCATAGACAGCAATACATCAGTGGTT
>QNGE01000078.1:429883-466285 GCA_008508345.1 Paragonimus westermani | reverse complement strand
TGTGGACACAACGCCGATTCCACTCCGATCACACCTGATTGGCCACTTGAAGAAAAGGGCGGAAATCGTAGAGGAAAAAGCATTTGTGCTCATAGGGCTTACTTGGTTTAAACATGGAGTGTGCACGTGAGTTGGAGAGAGGCGAAAAGAGCGGACAATAAAAATTATGAAGTAGGAAATGCTGTGCAAAACGCTACAGACCTCCCTCCCTAGTGCGTAGGGTCGCTGACCTACGCATAGGTGGTGACTGTAACGCGCGACCAAAACCGGTGAGCGTGCACGAATTGAATTTGAGTTGTGTGACGGGGCATGCTGCGCTGAAATTTATCCGCAGGAAGTTCATGCTGTAGCCAATTTACCGTAAATATATGGGTTTGGAATATCGTGGGAGTAATTGTGGACGGAATATTTAGGAAAGTATGGAATATGCTTATTGTACTGCGATAACTTCTTTGTTTTGATGCGCGAACGATGTTTATCAAGGACGCTAAGGATTTGCGCTAAATTAACAGCGAAATATGTTGACGAGATAGCTGAAGTTTTGCGATCTGGTTGATAGAGGGAATAAGGAACCAATGATCAATGAACATGCACCGTATAAGTTGTAAGCCATTTTTCTGAAGACTTTTCATTCGATATTCCTTGAAATATGTGCCGACAGTCGATAAGTTTGTGTCATTATGATCATCCTCACGTGCGATGGGAAACCACTAAAATTTTGAGGCGTCGTTGATAAGCAGATAAGGTCGAAGCTGATGACTTCTAAATATAATGCGGGCGGATCCCGGCGTGATCTGCTTACAGTAGATATTGCTCACCGTAATCGGCGTAAGCTGCTTTGGCCTTAAGGTAACCAGAAAATGGGTAAAATACTTAAGTTACCTCATCACCAAGAAAGAGTAATATCACGTGACTTCCGGAAAGCAAAGCGATTCAACGAGAGGCGAGGAACTGTTATGCATGAAGCCATTCGGGGTCAACAGTTCGACGGTCAGCCTACGTGCACCCTATAGTCACAACGCCACGACCTACGTGCACCCCCAGAGAGAACATCACGATATTGAAATATCGAAATACGTTTATTATATTAACATGTTATCATTATCTAGGTTATTCCGTCGGAAATCAGGAAGGCTGCATGCTTTCTGTTCCGCTTCAGTAGAAGTCCTCCTCTTGCTGTGCATCTGGTCTACAGTTAAACCGTATGTAACATGTTAAGTGGGGTATCACTTACGCTTGCCGGTGACGTCTGTGTTGTCATTTGCGAACACTTTCAATTGGACTCGCTTGTGTGGGGTAACAACGCGAAACTCACCTTCAGATGTATCATCAACTAATACTGGAGCTACACACGGCCTGTGTTTTCGTTTCAACGTCGGAGTTGGTACTGTGTTTGAGGTTGATGCAACTGAACATGCATAGTTAATGATATCATAACTTACCTGGCGAGGGCGGTTGTAACTGCCCTGTGCAGAAGGGGCGGTGCGATATGTCATTATTATTAATGCACTCCACATGGAAAAATAACTGGTCCTTATCGCACCGATAACCATTCGTATTAACGGGGTTACCACAATATCCACAGGGCACCCCCACGTGAACATTCTTCTCCCACCTTGGCTGTTTTGCATTGCACGACGGAAGAAGGGGGAAGTCTGCGTATGGTGAAGCCGCCTTAGCTGTTTCAATGGACTGGTGCGTGAAAGCTATGATAGCCTTGAAAACGCGGCTTCCTGTCCGGGGGTTTACATCGTGCAGCTTGGCTAACCCGTGATGTAACATTTTGTAATCAAGTTGAAATGTATCGCTGCCGGCGACCGTCACCTCTCGGCGAAACATACTACTTTTGGGTAGATTGTATTCAGCAAGCCATCGTCGATGGATTGGGAAACGGCCTAGAGCAAATGCGGTCATAGTTAACAAAAACGTACCGTATGGATAGAAGTGCTCTTTGAATACGGACAGCATATGAATACACGGTAACCATATGGACTTATAGAAACTGCACTCGCACGTGCCATCACTGATGTTTACTGCATACTGTGTGCCCTCATGACTAACTCGAAGCTACCAAATTGTGTTAAACAAAGTACGATTACCTTGAATTCGTCTAACCGTTCGAAGTGCAGCAGGGGGCTACGCCCCTTGAGATGCTTCAAAACCTACTGACTGACAAATGTTGTCAGCCGAGAGAGTATATTCCTAACGTACACGTCTACGCTGACCACCTCCCGGCGGTGGCAACCGTAAGTGCACTGCATCTCAAACTCCCGCATTAGCCACTCGCTGTGGGACCAAATTTTACTAATTGCCGTGGCTAAGTGATCTATCGGATGAGTGCGCTACCTTATTCGCCCATTCGCATTCTCCAGACGGTTGTTTGTTCGATTTCCGAAATGAACAACACCCGACTGTGCATGGATGGCCCACTTGGGCTTTATATACAGCCAATTGCACAAGAGATAGTTCATGAAGCTGGGGTCTGTTCGCCGGATTATTGCAACATCACGGTTGAACCTGCGAAATGAATAGACAAAAGCGATCACTCACTCCTCAGAGTTGTTGCAAGTAGCCATGCGATGAAACAAATACCGGCTTCTGAATGAATTCGTCTGGGTGGTGATTATAAGGTTTCTTACAACTACTTACGTGTTTCCTCACAGCATGCCGAACATTGAAGTAACACAACATAATGTCGCACCCAAAGACTACTCGTGCTGCTCGCATTTGGGCCGCCATTTTATCCATCACAAACGTTCTGACACGTATGTGTTCCCCATAACCTCCCGGAATGTCTCGAACAAATGACGCAGGGATGCGTACTTCTCACTTCGTACATAGGCGTACATTACGGGTCGTCCATGGCCCATGCCGTCTGTAACGAGGAACTGATACAGCTTCAGGCTACAGCGGTCAATACGGAGTGATGTAGGACCTACTTGTGGCGGTTGGTTCCATGAGTGGCATCGACGTTTACCACGTCAGGGAACCGTCTGAATAACTGAACTTGCTCCCTGCGTGCAAAACACATGTGCGTGTACCTACTATTGTCGTCTCTGATGACAGGCAGCATGCCGTTTTTCTCTATATGATCCAGGATTTGTGGCAGATTTTCTGCTACATTATTGCACACTAACCCACCTACTTATCACTGGCGGTTTCAACAGATGACGGATGTTGCAGATATCCGTGGTAGTTAAATACTTGCTATAAACATCCGCAGCATACTGCTTCAACTTAGCATTTGGCGTGTTGTACTCAAAAAGATGTCTCGAGTTGTTCACTTCACTGTCTATGAGCCGACGAATCCTTGGATGGGCATCGTACAGCAAGGCAGTTAGGTCGTGATTGTGCTTCAACGTGAAAGAGCTAACAACCAACACGGTATTCCTCTTGACTACGGTAAATCGTGATTGACAGCATTTATCGCGGGAACTGTGCAATGGGAATTATGTGAACTGAACTCATTAAACACGTCGTACTCCACAGCGTTCACTCTTACGTCGCTTGTGTTTTATTCAACGGAATGCCATCTAACAGGTAAACTTAACGGCAATCACACTCACATGATCATACTTCAAGCGCCCACTGCCTGATTTCTCGCTTGAACCAAGCACATACAGAACATTGTAATCCTTCATGTACCGATCTGAGCAACTTTTGAACTCGCTGAAGCTAGGAAATTCGCGATCCTCAAAGACATCTTTGAAGCCCTGTGAATAATCCATAACCTAAAATGGAATATAAGATAACATCGGTCAAATATTAATCACGCGTGAAAAAATTCTTCATAAGGTACTACATTTATACCGTCACAACACCCACCATCGCTAATTTCGATCTCAGCGCCAAATGAAGGACAAACTGATTCACGGTCGACTAAAACAAATCTTCGCAACTTTCCTGATGCTGTCTGTCATGGAAATCGATGAATTTCACAGTCCTGGGCGATACCACGGAAATATCGTCCAGTGTTCAATGAATTCTCATTTTATCGCCGTCTAACGGCAGATTTCACTCCCTGCGGGTAATTTTCATCGCGTGCTGCTGTGTTGTCGGTGCCTTTTTAGCTTTCGTTTGTGTAAGTCGTGTGCATGGCTAACTGGGCCTTCGGCTCATGTTTGTTTGTATTGTTTCTCTTCTCAGAACTGTTGTTCGAACCCCTACTTCGGAAGAGCGTTGTCCCCTGATGCGTTCACGTTGCCCGAAGGTTGGTCCGCGTAGTCACGGGCATCCAGAGTAGGGTCGGCTGGCCTGCATGTTACAGTGACATCGCGCCCACAGCCTTGAAGAAGGGCCGTCAAAAAAAACGGAAGAACAGACCGAGTCCAGCCCCACCACCCTACTCAGTTCCAGGCCTTATTTCCCAGGCTTTTCTTCACACCATCCTTTCCATTTTCTCGGGAAATCCAGCGAGGAAGTAGCCTTCAGATGCATATATACGAACTGTCTGTGTCTGTTTAATAAATTACCGGAAATCAGACAGTTAACTCATGGCACCCAGCTGGCGAACATGTGGGCTTGCAATCCCACATATTCGCCAGCTGGCTTACATGTGAAATCAGTGACAGTGAACTGAGTGTCCCGGGGTATTCCGTTTACCGGGCTCACTGCCCGAGGGAGAATGAGGGGTTCTGTGTTTTTTCTTCAGCAGAGTCCCCAGACATCCACGGTTATTGGTGGCGTCCAGTCCTCTGATAAGTGTGACTCTCCGTGGCTTAGACTGCCACTGCGTGGCCAAAACTCATGAGTGCACTCCTATTGGGAATTATTTATCGTTCTTCTTCATCCGACGACGACACTCTTCTGGTAAGCCTGGAAAACTTCCTAGGCCTACAACGCTTTACTCATCTGCTTATTGTGGGTGACTTTAATGCACCCGAGATAAAGTGGGTATCACTTTCTCACCAGGACTGTGAAAGCGGATTCTTGACTTCCTTATCGACGCTTATACGTCGGAAGACGTGGTCACAGCACATCACCGCCCCGACGCGACATCGTTTTGGTCAGATTCCCTCTCTGCTCGACTTAGTTATCACTAATGAGAGTCACCTGGTAGACAGAGTGATCATCAAGCCGCCATTCGGACGCAGTGACCACTCTCTGTTAGCCTTTGATCTTATCTGTTACTGGTTACAACAACCAACAGAAAGGTCCACAATTCGAAACTTTAATCAGGCAGATTTTAACGGCCTGAGAACCTACCTAGGTTCACTTCTTCTTGACTTGGACTCCGTGGACTGGAACTACCACACGTTTCGTAGCGCAATTCAGAAAGCAGACGACTTATTTATACCGCGCAAACTGTGCATTTTCTCTTATCGACCACTCCTTCCACGCAGCATACGTCGTCTCATCGGTAACCGTTCCCATTTATTCGCGAAGCATAAGCTTTCAGGAAACAGATGACCTAAGCGCGTTCCACGTTATCCGAAACAGGTGTAGGCGGGAAATCCGCGAACACTCCAAACTCGTACAAGACGAGATCCTACTCAGAGCCCGCGGGAACAAAAACTTCTTATTTAAGCATATGCGACGAATAAGAAAGAACAAACCTTCAGCTCTTTCTTTACGACTGCCCAACGGGGAGACTTCATCTGACTCCCCAGTTGTGGCCGAGTTATTCAGGGGGTACTACTCGGCAGTCTACAACGTCGCATATCCGAGCTGGCATCCTGTACTGCCGCTGCAGAAGTTCAGGCAGCCACTCGTGACCGCTGAGTTTTCTGTGCTAGATGTTGAAGACCATCTACTCAAGGTTAATTCATACACTGCAGAGGGTCCTAATATGATCCACCCCAGGATTCTCAAGGAATCGGCTGTTAGTCTGGCTAAACCCCTTTATAGGCTGTTTAAGCGAACACTCCAGACCAGCATCCTCCCTCGCGCATGGAAAAAGGCGACGGTCACACCCATATTTATAGTGGGTGACCGGCACTCTTCGGCTAGCTATCGGCTAATCAGCCCTACTAGCATCCCGTGCAAAACAATAGAGCGCCTACTAAAGCGCGCCATACTCAATCACTTCTTATCAAATAATCTTTTTTCTTCCATCCAGCATGGCCTCCTTCCTAATCGGTCATGCATAACAAACATGCTTATTTTCATGGATAGTCTGGCGGAGGCCAAAGACAATGGCCTCATCTCTGATGCTATCTTCTTTGGTTTCGCCAAGGCTTTTGACCGTGTCCTACACGGCCCCCTGAAACACAAACCGGAAGCCTATGTTATTCAAGAAGAGGTTCTTCGCTGGATTGCCTCTTTTCTTGATAATAGAACTTTTAGAGTCAAGACCGGATCAAACCTTTCGTCTCCCTCTTTCGCTTCTGCGGAAGTTCCCCAAGGGTCAGTGCTAGGTCCTTTGTTATTCCTAATTTACATCAACGACCTTCCGACCAGTATTTCCAGCAACGTCCTCTTATACGCACACGACCTAAAAATCTGGAATGCCCTTGATCCAAGTGCACTGCAAATTGATCTTGACGCGATCAAGCGCTGGTCGGACGATGGGAATCTCCCACTAAATGACAATAAATGTGCTCACACGTCACTCGGTGGAGATTCTGGCAATGCCTTCATGATTCATAGCGCATCTGGCACAGTAGATATCATGAGAATCGACCTGAAGAAAGATCTGGGCATCTGGTTGTCATCTAACTTGTCCTTCACGTATCACCATGAGATGGCGGCAAAAAAGGGATTTGCCGCTCTTATGATGATTAGGCGCACTTTCCCCCGCATGGACAAGAACGCTTTTCAAACGCTTTACGGGACTTATATAAGACCGCTCCTCGAGTATGCCAATCAGGTCGTGTATACCGGCCTGCAGAGAGACATATTAGCTGTTGAGCGTGTCCAGCGCGCGGCCACCAAGATGGTCGCGGGCCTGAGTAATGTTACTTACGAGTCTCGACTTGAAATTCTTGACCTTTACCCACTTGAATTTCGAAGACTTCGCGGTGATTTAATACTCACACACTTCTTCTTTAGAGTAGGTCTTGTAGAACAGTTCTTCACTGTAGCGAATGATGACGGCCGGCGAGGACATAATAGGAAGCTTTTCAAGCTTCGTCCTCGGACCTTTCTTAGGCAGCAGTTCTTTTCTTACAGGGTTATTAACTATTGGAACAGCCTTCCTTCTGAGGTCATCAGCAGCGCTTCCAGGGATTGTTTTAAAGCTTTGCTTGATTCTCATTTATCTAAAATTGCATTATGCGATTAATCTTATTCCGTTCTTGGTCTTTTAATCCCCAAGTGCGGTGCTACACCCTGTTTTCAATGATAGCCCGTCGACACTGAGCAAGGAAAACCGACTGGATCCGGGAACCTTGGGCCGCTGCCTTGAACCCGTGTATCAGTCGCTGAATCGCTGATTGGTGTATGAGACGCTCGAAAAGCGAATGATTGGTATTAGTCTGTTTAATCTGCAAAACGGACAAGAAGTTTGCGCGTTCGTCCGTAACGTGTCTGTGGTGGAAGGGGATGAGAGAACTGTACATCATTGGCGCGTGTAATGGATTCTGAAACTTTGTGGAGTTTACGCAGTGGAGTTCGAAAGACGGATGGGGCGGAAGGGTAATCATGGCAGGATATAGAGGAGGCATGTCAGACGGATTTACATAGACCACTTTTAAGCGGTCAACGCTTACAGAATCATGAGTGACATTACGGTTGATGGTGAAATGCTTGCCTTTGCGTTCGAGCACTCTAAACGGACCATCATAGTGTGGCTGAAGAAACTTCCTTTGTGCGTCGACTCTGACAAACGCGAAAGGGCAAGCAAGCGGCTCTTCGTGCATTTGGGTATGCTCCGGGGTGTTCCTCGTCGGAGTGGACTTCAACCTACGCATGAACACTTTCACACGTGTAAGATAAGATGCTGGGTCTATCTCACCAGTGGTTCTAGAGTCCTCAATTATTTCGCCTGGCAGGCTTGAGGTGCTGCCATAGACAAGTTCAGCAGGAGTGCAGCCGATGTCCTTCTTGACAGTTTCGCGGATGCCAAGCAAAATGTGGCAAGTTTTCCGACCAGTCGGGGCCAGATGCCATAGCAAGGATGGCGGCTTTGAGTTGACGATGGAATCGTTCCACTCAGCCAATTGACGCCGGATTGTAAGCGGTTGTTCGAAAGTGTTCACAGCCGAGTGAGTGCTGCAGATCGCGAAACAGCGTGGATGTGAACTGAGAACCGCGATCAGTAGTGACGGAAGCAGGTACGCCGAAGGGGGATACCCAGGCTTCGACAAACGTCCATGCGACGTTCTCGGCTGAGATTTCGCGTATGGGCGTTGCTTGCGGACAGCGTGTGAAACGATCAATGCAAGTCAACAAATGAGTAAAGCCGTTCGAGGGTGGAAGTGGGCCTACTATGTCAAAGTGAACATGTTTGAAGCGGGCGTCCGGTACACTGAAAGTGCCAGGTGTGGTGATGGCGTTTCGGCGTACCTTACTTCGCTGACAGGACAGACAATGTTTGGTCCATTCACGTAGGTCCTTGCGCATGTTCGACCAGACAAAATGGTCAGTAATGTTTGATGGTGGAGCGGATGCTAGGATGAGAGATAGAGTAAAAGTGACTGAAAATGTTTTGCCGGTAGTTAGAGGGGACATAGGGTCGAGATTTACCGGTCGAGATGTCACAGTAAATTTTAGAGTCGCAGTGCAGGAGTGGCAGTTGAATGAATTTTAGAGATGACTGAGAGAGCAGCTGATTATATTCTGCGTCATTTTCTTGGGCCGCTGCCATGACCCCTAGGTCGATGTAAGTTGGGGATAAATGATGGATATGCACCCGAGATAGAGCGTCTGCCACCAGGTTGTTTGGACTATCGACTGAACGGATGTCCGTCGTGAACTGATAAAGTCTAAGTGGCGGGCTTCTCTCGGGGAGTACCTGTCTGACGAAGTGCTGAGATGCGCCGGTCTTTCAAACCAATCGTGCACCTTCGTCAGTACTCAAGTAGCCGAGTGATGTGGCGTTTGCCAGGGCGTGCTTGACGGATGTGAAAGCAGTGGTGGCCTATGGGGTTAGGCCGAACTTTTTGGGGTTATTCTGCAGCAAACCAGTCAGAGGTTTCAGTATGTCAGAGCAATTGGGGATAAAACGACAATAATAATTGACAATCCCCTAAAAGCGACGGAGGCTCTTGATAGACTGAGGCAATGGATAATCCAAAAATGCGTTGTTTTTTCCGGCAATGGCTTGATGCCGTCTTTGTCGATGCGATGAACGAGAAAGTCGATGGAGGAAACATCTAGGACGTATTTGGTTGTGTTGATGGTGACGCCATGGTGATCTAAACGTTCAAAGACAGACTTCAGGTGAGAAAGATGCCCCTGTGCATTGTTGCTGGCAACCAGTATGTCGTCAATGTGAACAAACACAGTCTAGTCCGCGTAAAAGCGTTGAAATGTTTCGGCGGCGTTTCTGAGACCAAAAGGCATACGAACAAATTCGAATAATCCAAGTGAGGTTATGATCGCCGTTTTAGCGATGTCATCGGGAGCCGTAGGAATTTATTGATATGCCTTGATTAGATCTATTTTGGAAACGATCTCTTTCCCGGAAAGGCCAGTGGAAAAGTCATGACTATGCGGAATCAGATAACGGCCCGGCGCGGTGGCGTTGTTCAATGCTCTGTAGTCACCGCATGGTCTCCAGTCTCCCGCAGTCTTCTTGGGGACCATGTGCAAAGGCGATGACCATGGGCTGTTTGAGAGATGGATGATTCCTAGACGNAAGATCTCTTTCCCGGAAAGGCCAGTGGAAAAGTCATGACTATGCGGAATCAGATAACGGCCCGGCGCGGTGGCGTTGTTCAATGCTCTGTAGTCACCGCATGGTCTCCAGTCTCCCGCAGTCTTCTTGGGGACCATGTGCAAAGGCGATGACCATGGGCTGTTTGAGAGATGGATGATTCCTAGACGTAGCATTTCCGCGAATTCCGCTTAGGCGACCTTCAGCTTCTCTGAAGGCAGTCGACGCGGAGACAAATTATATATATATATATATATAGGCAAGCTTATTTGTACCATTTTAAGTAAACTCGATATAACTTCCATTCCATTGAATTTTCAGAAATTATTGTATGAAAGGAAGCAGACTCTGTTGTCCATCCTGATAATGGAATCTCCGTTCGCTAACATCCGAGTAAGCTCATTACTTTTGCCGTAATTATTACTTTCACAGAAGCTGCTAGAAGATCCTCGTGGTTTTTCTCTCAGTCGGCTAAAAGCCGAGGCGGAAAACATTAATCTGAAGTGAGTTTTAATCTGTGCCTCTTACTTCTGAAGAGACAAGAAACCCGTGATTGATGTGGCCTTGCGTTCACGAATGCTTCATCTTTTGTCCTCACATTCACTTGAGGATGCTAAAGTGCTCTTGAAGATGGGTGTCGCCGCTGCTCTTGCTAGTGAGTTCGTCGGCGTTTACGTATGCTTGCACATGTAGTTGTGAGGCTTCTTTATCCGACTTTGCTTCACTAATGTCACCGTAATTTTTCTAAATTAAGATTCACTTCTATAGTCTTTTACTAATGATGGTTTGCTACTAAATGTACAGGCTAAGCTGTTGTGGGAATAACGACCATTGGATTAACTATAGTAGAGAGCTGCAACATTTTAGAGTTCACTATCTCGGTGTTTCGAATCGCAGAGCTGAGGGCAGTAGTGTTGAAATGTTATGTAGGGGACTGACGTTTCTGCATCTAGAACTGCGCTTGTTCTGCACAACAGTAAACCGGCTAATGGGCACCTGCTTTTATTGCAATTAGACCGGGAAAACGAATTGTAGGCAAAGCATGACAAAAGATGGGGCACGGCATACTAGCGAGCGTGCAACCGGACATTCGTGTAACCGGGTGGCCGAACAAAGGAGCAAGTGCAAAGATGCAATCAACTAATGTCAATAATGCCGATGGCAAAATAAGTAGCAGCACAATTAGAACACGTGGCAGATCAAGCTTGTCTCTACAGTTAAAAACAGAAGCTGGCGAAGCTTCTTGTTATGACATTGTTGACTGCTGTCACCCACTACAATCGGGTTGCGGATACTGAAGTTGGAGCCTGCTGTTTGTACTCTCTGTCTCTCTCCCTCCGACGCTGTAGTGGGACACAGTCGTAGATTTAAGTCATGAACTTTGGTGTGATGCGTGGGGCCTGGGGTATGTCTGTTCGTCGAAGTTGTAAACAACTAAAGCCATTTGGCGCTGAACACTTGGTTAACAACACTTGATCGACATCCTAAAGAGCTGGAGTATGTTCAGCATAATTGTAAGGTCACCTCGTACTTTTAAACATGTTTAATCACCAGGATACAGTTGTTTCTCAGCACAAGTGAGCGTCGTATATAAGTTAAACAGTGTGGACGACTGTGAGTATACTCTTACTCAATACAGTTGCATCTCGGCTGGGTACTTTGCACGCTTTTGTGTCTTATACGGCCACGTGATTGCGGTGAGTGTCGTCATCACGGATTTCAAGAGCACTCAAGTGGAAAATTCATAAGCCCACTCTGTGAAGATCCTCATTTAGAATTCGTGACAGCATAAGTTATGATCTTTGGTAGATGTTCCAGAGAAGTACCCACCGATTTCGTTGTTGCTCAGTTATACATACGTGCAAGTGACTTGGACTACACTGACCTTGTAAACTCTGTTGTGTCTAAAGTAGAGTATTGTAAAATAGTATACTGTAATACCGGTCAACCAATACACGCAAAGTTAAACGTGTCCTTCCGCTAACCATTTGTTGAAAGTGAGTTGCAGCCAGACCGCTTCCCACTGTTAAGTAAGCTGCTAACAGAAGGCCTCGTGGGTTATCACAATAAATTAAAATATGTACGCGATAGTCATCACATGACCACCCGATTCGAATACTACTCACTTTATTAACGTGGTCAGCCTGAGTGAGTGTACGTAACTGCGCCGGTCAGTTTAAACATTGTGTGTGATATTGAAGGGTTGGTAAAAAGTGTTACTGGTCCTGATCGTCAAGGCTGCATTCAACATTTGTTTGTATTCTTATCAACAGCCCTAGTGCACACGTGAAAAAATGACCGATCACATTCAAGACCACAGTTGTATCTCGTGCCGCAGCCCCTACCATGAGTTCGTGAACTGCACTGGAAGTGTACGTCCACTTGTCCTGTATACCTAGAGCTTTTCGTCACAGTTACACTCAGTTAATCTTTCCCGACGTGATTTCACTCAACATCGTTCCACATTTCATGTCCTCTGGATCAGGCGTGTACGCACTTTGTGATATCTGGATAATGCTCACTTGCTACTTAGATATCGCCACACAGTGCATAAGAATGTAGAGTTACCAAGACTGACTGAAAATGAAGAAATTAAGGTTCATCATCCACCGAAAGTAACGATCTTCGTGTTGTTATTTTGAATCGATGGCGTCCACTGGGGTGTTTGGAGCTAACTTACTTCAAACAGCATCTGTTATCGTCCAAGGTTGCCAACGTTTAATACTTTTCATTCGACTTCCTACACTCCACCCGCCAACGGTATGCCGGAATTGACTGAATTCGGTTTTCATCAGTAATACGCAAGGTTACAGCGAAACACTTAGGTTCCTTGGCCATATTGATCACAGCCTGCTGCTGCGATAAGCGATTTAGTAGCATGGTATGTGAAGTGACTCAGTTTGTGCGTGCACAATGGATTAGTCATGGCCGCCTGACTGAACATTTTTCGCCTGTGGATTAAGGAAGCGTGAATTTTCGCTTCCTTGTTTATGTTGGATGAGTAGGGCGATCCATCCGCTTTCCTGTAGACAATGTGCATCAGTCTGAAAGTTGAATGTCTTTCCCACTTTGATCCAAGCCTTTACAATTCCTAAAGGAATTTTTGAACAAATCAGCTGATCTGTAGCAAGGTAGACTCATTCTAGTCATTCCTCGGGCAAACTGGGAATATGTCGAGGTCAGTGCGCCCGAGTGTAAACAAATTAAGCCAATCATTCGGGTAGTTCGAAACATATGGATGTATCGCAGGGCGTTAGTGAGTCTTACGAACGGCCGGCGAACTAATTGCATGACTGGCAGCAGAAACTGAACGTCATCGTAATAAACATAAATGTGTGCAGTCCTGTTTTGGCAGAATTTCCTGATTACATGCTGACTATTCTGAACAGCCATGGTAGCCCTGAATACGGTTGAATGTGGGCAACAGTAAGAGTGAACATGTACAAGTTGTGGGTTTCATCTACTGGTCTGCTTGCCTGGTCATCCACGTCTAGGTTAGTCATGTGAGTAACCATATGGCTTTGATTAGGTTCAGTTGAGCGAGTGCCGAATTTCGAGTTAAACGTCCCCTTGAACTTTGTCTTTGTCGAATCTCTCTAGGTTTGGACAACCATGTGGTTTTCAGTTTATACATGACTCAGCGCCTTGCATGACAGCAATGTATTACCAAATGCCGTATATGTGGGTATTGTTTACTAACTGAAAGCTCTCTAACATGTGTGTAATGCACGCTAGTGTAGATAGGTGGCTGTTTTCGTCATTATGTACAGCTGACTGACAGTGATCCTGGCATGTTTTAAATGGTGCACTACCGTGGTATGTTGTACAGGGAGATGGAGTACGCCTATGTTAAGTATACTATGCTGAACTAATTAGTAAGCGTGTTTTGTACATCTTCGCGTACGATACTTGGTCGCGATTATGTTTTCCACAACTGTTTATTTGTTTCATAGCTCACAGTTTAGCTTGTGCTTGCCAGACAATTTAGGAGTCCGGAGTGTGTTTGACGTGTGTTGTAATCCCTTGCTAAATACACTTGAAGCCGACCGGAGAGGTATTGAGTTTACGTGAAGGGTTACTGTCACTAGCCGTTATAAGCACCGACCGTTCCTTCCGGTGGTAACTCCTACGTCTGTTCCCTCTCCTACTTTCGGAGTCTACAGTGTAATGACATCGCGATATCCATATACTTATAATGTTTCGTAAAAAAAAGCAAACTTGGGCCATTCGGCAACTCTTTAAACAACTTGTCACTTCTCTTTTCACACACTAAAGCACACATTTGTGATCCAACATTAATCAAACAACTTAATTGGCATATTGTACTCATTGACTGACTTTTGAATATCGGTTGTCACACATGATTCGTGGTTATACGGCCTTTATGGATATAAGTGTATTTTACCCAGTGTAATTTGATGACAATTTTGATGACAAAGCACTAATCAAGTGGCTCCTTGTGAAAACATTGTCGAGAACCTGATACGCTAGTTGTTTATCGCGTTCCAACGGGAGGACCACTTTTTCCGAGTTAATAGCGTTGACTGAGACTGACACGCTTCAAGACCAAGTTGTTTAACTTGAGCCGGGTTTGTCGGCTGTGAACCTTGGACACTTGGACTTTGGTTTTAATCGCCGCATGTTTCGATGGGACATAACACTCCTGTCCTGGAAACTGCGACACCGAGTTGGAAAATAGTGCACGTTTACTGCAAAGTTACCATATGAAAATGGAAAAATGCTGCGGTATTTAAAAATGAATGTGCTGCTGGTCAACAACCCCAGTATGGTTCATAAACGAGAGAGCTGCCATTGTATGGACTAAACGTTATCTCGTTTTGTCCTTCTTTATAGTTCATAACAAATGAATAAAACTGTTCCGTGCCACCAGTGCTATGTTAGGTTAGATTGCTGAATTTGTCATCGCTACAGGCGCCTGTTGGTTGTTGCTACTGTGTTTGTAATCCACCAAGGTTGTACTAATTTTGCTCAATGGAGGGTTTACTGCCATATATCATATTGGTTCACATATGAGTTGGACACTGCCAGGCTTCCCAGGTGCAGACAGAATCGATCGAGGACACTCCGTCATTATCACTGCGTTATCTCGGGTATTTTTTCTTCTGGTCACAACGAAAAGCGAAACCGATCGCGCTGTGCGCTTTTGGGACTGAGCATTGTGAAACAATAAATTCCTTAAGGCCTCAAGTCTTTATGACCATCGCGAGCTGGTAACTTGAGGTAGCCTGTGTTTCCTCCGACGTTTAGAATGCTGGCTAACAAAAAACTGGGATTTAACTGCAACAACTTCAGGCAGTGCCAGCAATACCAGTGCTTGAACGATTCAGAACTTTGCTTTATTCTGCTTTAGAATTTCTGGATTTGTGAGACCCAGTATTGAGGAGGTGGTTGTATATCACAGTTTCTTGATTAATAATAAAATTTCTTTCCATTTTGTCTCATCAAACTGTTTTTTGCTTACGGAATCGGTTTCAGACCGTACTCTTAAATGCACTTGAAGAGGAAAGGCTATGATGTATCGTTCATAAGATATGGCAAGTGATCTATGTGTGATAATACCCCCCTTCCCCCGATGGTTACAGTCAACTATAATGCCTTAGTTTCTCTTGGTGGTTTCCTGGCTTTAAGCTTGTTCTTCGCGGATGGTTACGGACGATTTTTAGGAAGTATCCTGAAAAACTGTGGTGACCATAGTCTGACGTTGCCACCTCATCTAATTACCGGTTTTAATGGTTCACATGGTCGCTGCATTTAGGCATTCACACTTTTTTCCACTATCCTTGCGGGGTAACTAGATGTATCTCCGATCCTACAGGTGAAGAGGATTGTAGAATGTGGTGGGCACCCTTTCTGTATCTAGAGTTACTTTATCAGTAACATTGAGAGATAGTGATATCGTCGTTGACATCAGCCGAAACGCTTGTTATAAATCGAAAATGATGTCTAAACGGAACTGGCCGATTTGAAAGTTTCGTACTAAATGGTCGTTCCCTGTACCTGATAAAGCTTTGGCCTGCATGCTCGGTTCTACCATGTTATAAGTTAGGGAGTACACTCGGAACATTTCTGAAGATAATGTTGTAGCACCCTTCATGTTCGGTTCAGCTTTTTACAGTGACAAGAACCGAAGGACGCCTGCGCACCGTGGTTGGTTCTGGAGGTCTTTTGGTAGATGCAGGTATATGCACGTGAGCTTGACCAGGTGTCACTGGTTTAATCCATCTTTCAGCGCAGAAACGGTGGTGAATATTCTGGGTGGACTTTCTCATTAAAGAAGAAAAGAACCAAATGAACGTAATAGAATGAGGATGGATGGAAGTGCCAGCAATGGATGAACAAGATGTCCTTAATCTGGTAGATAACGCCTGCTAACTCCACTCGACGGAACAGTCAGGACATTTATGTTTTATTATTATTATTATCATAGTATGTTACTGTCTGCCTACTTTATGATTTCGTTAATGGTCTCGACATTTAATGCCCATCACGGTAAATGCTGAACTGCAGTAAGTGATATGTGGTCTAGCTAGCGCAGAACGGACGCTTTCACTATTTTGTCAATTGTTCTTTTATCCGAATTTTGGGGTACACGCGCTGACGAATGGCTGCGGTGTTCACATCGTCACTTCACCTGTTGCGAACTGTTTAACACAGACAACAATGGTAAACATGTGAAAGACTCGATGTCTTCGTCAGGAACAGGCCACCTTTTCGGACCATGCTACTGCTCAAACGCACACCTCACTTCAACGATAGCTGGAGATTATTTGGACGATGTAGGTGACAAAAAATGGCAGTGACAATGCGTGTCGCTGCTGTTCTCCCTGGTCTCTCACTGGCAGTGTTACGTCCACAATCCAAAGCGGATCATCTGCTATACGAAGGGCACGAGTAGTGGTTAATGGTCGTTAAACGACTTTTTGCCGTTTATCTCCGGTCATATGCCTCTAATGAATGTTGACCAATAGACCCTTACTACTTACACTGCCGTACTTTGTACGGACATGGGTGGCGCTTATATTTTGAGTGTGAGGCGCATTTCATTCAAAACTGGCTCAGCCATTCATCCTGTTCAACACGTTTTATGTCTCAGGCAGAGTGGGCAAGTAGAATAATGTCATCTTAAGTCAGCTTGTTACAGGGAAGAAGCTTCACAGCATGATCATTCAGTTCCCATAGTACGCGTTATGAGGTGCTGTTTGTAACTACGGTGAACAAGTAAGAATAGCTTGGTCACCTATAGTGAACGTCACTCGAATCATTGAATAACAATGCGGTTTTCCGTAATTCTCATCACGACTTTAGAGCCAACATGTTGCTTCTTGTATTTTTTGTGAGTTCTGTACGAGTGAAATTTCTTTGGAGGACGTTACTAGCAACAGAATCGAACGTGATCTGTAGAGATGAATAGGTCACTACAAGTGGCTTCTTATGAGAGCACCATACTTAAAGCCTTTCCAGAGGGCAAGCCTACAACCCGTGTGTCCTCGACGGATCAGCAGTCCAGCCTGTTCTTGAGGAATCTAGCCTTGCGTGTTTTCGGCTACGTCACATAGTGTCAAACAAGTGGTTAACTCGCTCACGGTAGGGCTAAGACCGAAGTCTCTGTGGTCAGCTTTTTGGTTCATTTCTGAATTACAGTGATAACGGTTTTTTTAAATTCTAATTATATGGTGTATCTTGGATTTCCCAAACGGTGGAAAAGAGTGTTATCAGGTGTATCAACATTTTATAAAGAAAGGGTGATCTTTTTGGGTCTTGCACTTTAATAATCTGAACTTCGGATCCACATCCGACGATTCATTGGTAGCATTTCGGTGATGAGGCTTGATGAAGCGTGATGAGATAAATATACAGAAAATGAAGGTCTGTTTGAAACGCAATAACTAGCCATTTGGGTCCCATCGCTTACACCACTTGATGTAGGTGAACTGAGCTGGCCCACTCATCAAATCGGCGCGACCGGTGAGAGATAAACAGGCCGTCTGTTTTCGGATAGATTTTCACGGACACTAGGTTATCAAACAACCATGGAATAGTGGGACTCCCTAGTTAAACATTCTGGTTCCCATCTCCGGATTATCCGGGTAAGCGGTGATTGTTGTCTTCAGGCGACCTTTTGATCAGCTTTGCCTACTCAATCGTTTGGAGCTAGGAGGACTCGATTGACAACTACCTAAAAGTGTTACCGATGTAAAAAGAATTCATTTATGTTGCAACTGTGCAGCTCTCCTAGGGGCGTACTTCTTCATAACTGGCTTTCATAGCCACAGCGATTTTGCCGAAATCTTCGTTCAGTTCCTTCATTTAACTTGATCTGAACGGTTCGTTCGTCAGTTACTTCTGGCTGGCTTTCCTTGCAGCTTCGCTGGAATATCGGAATATTGTTTTTTCTTTGTCTGCACGCTTGTAAATGACAAAACGAGATGAACTTAAATAACTACACATTTCGAGTCCAAATGGTTACCCCAAAATGCGTGACAGTCGTTAGCCGAATGAGACAATATATGAGTGACTCTTATGCGGTCGATTTGTGTTCATTACTGAGCTTTACAGAATGCTCTCTATTTGGTACAGGGATTATCTTGAACTGCAGTACTCTGGTCATGGAAGCTATCAATTTCACATTTTCGACGGCCTGCCTGCAGTGTTAGTTGTGCTCATTTACCATACGTGTCACCAAGTCGCTCGTATTCTTGATGGAAACGGCCAACCTAAATGTTTGAACCCTCGGCTAGTACGATTATGTCTGTGTAGTCCGCCTCAACTAGTCGGTACGGGCATCGTAGTGCGCATTCTGTGACCTTCGATGATGTAGCAAGGCTGACAAAGCACAACCGACTATTCACCGAGGATCCGATCGGGCAAACATGGTTGTGTTTGGGATTGCAGTGCTGTTCGGCATCAGGTTGGTCTAACACTTCATTTAACGGCGCTGCCTGATCCTATAGGAGGGTTGTTCGGTTGACTGTCATCTAGAGGTGAACTCAAGTGAATGTATGTTGAAATTGCAAATTGGCGTCTAATAGGCCAAGTACATCTCACAATTCAAGTATTTGAGACTGCTTGTCAGAATGGTTCGTAAACCTGCTTGTTGACAAATCCGGATAATTGAACCTTTAAGATGAACTACTAACTGTCGTGACTTCGAAAAACGCTTTTTAGTTAGAGGGTCACATAACTCATGGGTGGGTAAAAGTTTGCTAATTGAGGTTGAATAGAATATTGAACTAAGTTGCATAATGTTATTGCCGAATAAACGATAACTTCTCATACTTCCTGGTCGTTTTTACCACGGACTGGGTTGATTAAAGTGTCCGCATCCGGAGTCTGTGGTTCAGTAGTGTGATCAATGAGGCGATCGAAAACAGTGCTTTCCTGGTGAGTAACCTCTGTGGGTTGTCAACTGGATAATCTGACATGGTTAGCTCTGGGAGACTGGGTTAGATAAACTTAGGCACTACTATCTGATTCGCATAATCGTCATACATGGTAAGAGCGTTTAGAGGTACATCGGGCTTACAAAGAGTACCGTAGGTTTTTTGAGTAGGTAAATTGATGCACAGGCTGTCGTGGCCAACCGTTGGGCGGTCGAGGTACGGTTTTTTTTTCATTGTTTGACCGGCAGCGATACAACAACTGAAATAGGTCAGTTGTATGCTTACGAGTTTGTGCCTGACTACCCAGGCGTTCTGATACAGTCAATAATGCAACATAAAACTCAATCATAACCGCTTTCCGTCTGTGGCTCTTTTTACCTGCACGACGTGAGTGTACCTGGCGGAGTCGAAGCCCTGTTAACCATGGCACTTTGGGTTGATACAGTGCTCAAGCTAGACCACTAAGTTACAGTAGAATAATAGTTCATGTTTCTTCGAGATTTTCGTTTTGAGTGAGTAAAGTATGCCAGTGGGACCTGAATGAGGGATGCTCAAGGTAGCCATCCATTGTGTGTAACTCCCATCAAAAATTTATGATTGTATTTGCGTCCGTGGTTACTTCCGCATAGACGAACTGTCCGGCCGTAACATATTCTATATATGTTGTCAACTTATTTTTAAAGAACGCAGTGTTTTGACGCTATTTTAAAAATTGATGGTTTGTTCTTGCGGCCTGTGGATCATTATTGGATGGTTTAAGTTCTCACATAAGGGATGTCGAAAAGTATGTCCCGTCTCCCCCTGCTTTTTTACTTGTGAGGTGGAGATTGTTCTTGCACTTCGTGTGCCTGTCACCGAGAATCTAGTCTGATTCCTGTTGCGTCGAATCTGCTCACAACTATTATGCTTCGTAGACTAGGTGAAGCAAGCTAGACAAGCAAGCTGGGTTTCGCCCTTGCAGTGGCTGCAATGTTCATGTATTTATACTGCAGCAGATGCCCGAACTCCGCCATTTATGTAGGAGGATCACAATTGCATTTTGACATCAGAGGGACCTTTGGTTCTGTTGGCATAACTGCATTCTGGGACTGTCCGACGATGACGAGTGTGCCCGAGAGCAATTTACTGTCAGACCTTGGGCTGAGTCAGGGATTGCGGCAGCGTATAGCTGGACTTGAGCATCTCTAGCAAGGTTTAATAAGTTTGTCCAGTCTTCCCTTTTCTATGCACCTTTGCAGCAGACGAGACCTTAAGGTACGCCTCGATAAACGGCGAATATCACGGTTCCAGGAGCTCAGCCTTTAGATATGTGGTATGCAGACCAAATTGTTCCAACCTGTGAGGGTTTATGGGGAGCACACAACATCTTAGTCCGAGTATGGGTTTCGGTTTGTCAATTTGGTATGCTCTTTGCATCGTCTAACTACAAAGTACTGTCACGAGATTAGCAGAACTCCGTGCTTGTTCTCAGTTTTGTTGATGAGTCGATTGGGGGTAATCAAGAAGTTCATGTAATTTGGGAGCTGCCTTAGCTCTGTTGAGATGTCGGACAGAATCACAGGTCTTATAGCTAAGAGTGGAATGGTGCTTGTCAATCTGCACTATCTGTGACGCCAGCGAGTTCTCAATCTTTCGCTGAAAGGCGAAGTATATAATGCCGCTGTAAGAGCGGTCCTATCGTACTGCTTCGAAGCCTCGTCCAACCGCTCTGAAGATGTTCACAGTGTTTGTTTTCGACCGTTGGTGGCTTGTGATATGGGCCTCCTGTCAGCATTGATGACGTTCACTGACGTGCTCTCGGAACAGACATTGTCACCCCCTTGACATACTGCTCTCATCTCACAGTCATCATTGGCTTGACACATCTTACATAAACCAGCTGATTGCTTGCGACGCTGTGCCTTGTTTGCGAAGGGCGGGTTAAGCTGGGAGCAGTAACGTGGTGGCCGAGGTCTGATTTGCACTCGGAGTACGAATACACTCACACTAAAATTCGCTTGAGTAAAGCGTTCACGGCTTCCCACTTCGGGTCTAAGGGGCATTAAACCCTTTAGTTTGGTACGCCCCTTGCTATGTCAGAGAATATCTTCCAGTGATGCTCGTGTTATGACTCTGTGTGCGCCGGTGTAAATTTTATTCCCCCCTCTACATCATTCCCCTTGTTTACACCCTACAGTGCATCTCTGGTCCTGCCCCCATATAGTGTGGTACATTTGCCACCTTTTGTGGCACCACATCACTTCCTGTCAAATTATATTCTGATTATGTATGTATATAGGCTGCCACCAGTGGTTGCCACTGATACAGTCGTTCGAGGATGTTTATGGTCGGCGGTATCGGTTTCGTATTACCCTGTCACAGTGATCGAAGCCAAAAGAAGCCTGTGTATAACAGCACAAGTGGTTTGCGCTGAGCCACTTGTGGTTTCACACACACACCACATACCCAGTGTCCATGTAGTCTCCAACGGATGATTCTGAACCACGGGACCTTCTGTTTTATAACAAACCCGATGTAGTGACTGTAAGCGATATGCTCTCTGTTGTCTTTTAATGATGTCTCGGTGTATTACGTTGTTTTTTCGCACAAAAAGCCCACAAGCTGTGATTTGACCTTCTGCTGCAAATATGCACTTATTGTCATGCCACTTATGAGACGTATAAACTGTCCCCTACCTCCTATTATATAGTGTAGTATAGTATATAGTATATCTTTGCGAGGTTGATGTTACACAGTATGACACTTTTCGATAATTGTATTCCAGATATATGTTCTGCGCCTACTCCCTTTCTGCTGTTCGCGGATGTTTTCAACACAAAACCAATATCTGTTTGCCAGGAGTTGTTCGGATTCATGGAGGAAACGATAACTACGCTGAAAGATGTAAGTGAAATTGACAACTACTTTTGAACGTCCTCGTAGGTTCCCTTGTTCGCCTCCGGGCGAAACACTCTTTTACGCATGTGCAACGGTATGTTTCATTTATTTCCGTTTGGACAATATTGGAAACCGTTGTTTTCAAGATCTCCTGCGCCGTCTGTCAAAGTCACAAAACACTGAATTTTGCGGTCAAATACAGTTGTTCTTATCCAGGTTGTTTCCATTAGATGAAAAATCTGGTCTTAATCTGATGAGCAATTTTAATTTGGAGAAAGAAACACCTTACAACAAGACCCCGGAAGCGTCTGCATTCAGGCGTCAAACTTCCACTGACAATCATGCAGAGGATTTGGAAGAGGGTGAGACTACGGACAATCCGGTTCCGATGGAAGTCGATGCTAACTTATACGTCAAGTTTTGGTCGCTGCAAGAATTCTTCAAAATGCCCACGATTTGTTACGATAAAACAAAGTGGGTGGTGTTCCAAAACAGCGCAGACACTGTTTTGGAAATATTCTCCAGCATCAAGCTTCTTGGTTCAGATGAAAGCGATGTGTGCTGTGAAACCAATGGGAACAAATTTTCCAAATATTTAACGAGCGAGAAGGTGAGTTATTCTCTTGTACTAACTTTTAATCTGGTCCATCTTTGTTTGATATACTTTAGTTTTTAAAGCAAGGCGGTCTTCATCACTCGCGGTAGCTTTCAGTTCATCACATGTTTTCTTTACGCTGTCCTTTTTGTTTATACGCTAGTGAGCCTAGCGATATTTCCTAACTAGCGTAATCTAATGATATATTTCAAGGAAGGATATGTTCGGTAACCTGTTCGACTTTATCGATCGTACGGATCATCGATAATCATTTGGCGTCCATCACTTGACCTTCTGCAAGCACAAAGCGATAAGTTACGTTGTCTCACTGTATCTGACTGTTGCCATCGTAGACCATGGATGTCAGTTGAGTGTGTCCAATTCACCTAGGCGCAGGTTTCGTGATCTTTTTTCATGGTTGACAGCCTCTGTATCCGGATTAATCTGTCACAGTGACCGAATCTAACGAACATCGACACACGTGTTACCGAAAGTGCCTTACGCTGGTTTCACCCATACGTTCCTCATCCGATGTAAACCCGACTGAGTAAGAGCCGACAGTGTGCGAGGTACTCCGACCACAGGGATAGGGGCACGCTTGAGGATACCAAATTGCATGTTATAATTTGTCACCAAACCAGCGTTAAAATACCGCGTTAGTTTCTTTCTGATCAGTTAGTTGGGCTCTGGCTTGTGTGCGTTATTTAGCTTGTTACTTGGGTACACAACCGTCGCCTTTAACTATACAATTATTTTCAACTTCACATTAAAAATCATCCGTTCACAGCCTCCGCTACTCTCTCAGTGATTCAGTAGGATCTCTCGACGGATTTATCCGTTAGTATTTGATATCTACTGGCTGGTATTGACTAAGCGGATACCATCAGTGCACCGGGACAGTAATTACCAGCGGGATCATTCTATTGGCGTTTTATCGCTGTAAAGTTTCACAATGTCAAATCTCCCAACCGGGTCCGAACACGTCGACGAGCTGTGATGGTCGGAACCTACTATAGCCGCAGAGCTGAGAGATGTGGTCGGATCAGAGCACACACCTTCATTTTACCAAGTGTTATGGTTCCTCATTTATATCGCCTGGGCTGAGTGTACGTGTTTGGCCATGGTAATCCCCAGGTGTGAACGAGCCTTGGGATTACCATAGCCGAACACACACACAACCCACGCGAAACTTTGATTCTCCCGTCCTCAACTCACCCCAATTAACACTGACTTCGTAAAACTTACCTCCTTTGTCATCGCAACCACAACGAAGTCCTGTTTGTGTTTTTCTGTGTTACTCGGAATTACGGACTTCGAATAGCCCTAGGGATCGTACTTGAATTGAAACCTCCCACGCAAGTAATAAGAAGACCTGGTACTGGTAGCAGTAAGCAGTTGTTATTCATTAGTTGAGAAGCCGAATTTGTGGATGTACAACAGTTTTAAAGAAATCACAATCTGCCGTTGGCTGACCGTATTAACACATGCAAAGTAAAAAAACTGTATGTTAATTGGTGAAATACGGGACAAACAAATTGGCGAATAACGGAAGGCACAGCACTGAGGCCGTTCGTCCAGTCATGATGTTGTGTATTTAACGCCAGCTTTGGATTGGCCGCTTGTCAGATCTTCAGTTGTGTCGCGGTTTAGATAAACAGTGAATCGAGTAGATCTGTACCACATTTACCCAATCGCCTTACCTTCGTACTATTTTTGATTCGTAGCTTCCCTTACTGTTACTTGATTTGATATACACTTGTACTAGTCTAAGTTGAGAATTTATGGAAGACAGTTCTGTTCGTTGAAACCGAAATTACTTTACATGATTTCTACAGGTATTTTCAATTATCTGAAACATACGAATTAAATTGTTCAGTCTAAACGTAACCACATGGACTCCTGTCGGCTCATCGGTGTGCAAACTTTTTGTGGTCACCGACAACCATATACGGTAGCCCTAATTTGTGAGCCATTCTAGACAGTCAAAAGCTGGCGGTTCTTTGAGATCTTATGGATGTATTGTGTCGTTGCTTGCATACGTGATTGTATATCATGAACCCTATCTACGGTACCGTGTTTTCTTTTAGTGCTAAACACTATGTGTCAAGGTCTTCAAACATAGTACATTATTTTTCTAAATTGTTTTACCGTTTGCAGCTGCTAGATCTCCAACTTATGGATTCGGGGTTTCGACGTTCGATCATGGTACAATTCCTCCTTGTTTTCCAGTACCTTACCACACCGAGCAAGTTTAAAACGTATGTCAGATTGGAACCATATGGGCATACTTGGATTATTATTATCACTACAACATATCTCGATACTATGCTTCAGCCATCGTGGGGTAGTTAGAATTAAATCCGAGAAATGCGTTCACGCCTCTCCAAAACCTGAGTACACACGTCTTTTGACATCCATTGGGCAAGCATGTTCTCAGTAGGCAATAATATAACAGCCTTATTGACATTTCACATATATCTGTGTTAGGAACTGAACACCTAATACATTTTTTGACGACGCGTGAAACCTTACATTTTAGAGCTTCAACCGAGTCCACTTTGCTCTTCTCCAATTTGTATTTCGCATGGTGAATTTGTTTTTTTCTCTTCTACAAAGAATCTTGGTAACCGTATTCTTGAGCGCTAGACACAACAGATTCATTGTTCAGCAATTCCAGTCTACATGTATTTTCAAGTACCGGTGCCCTGTGGACTATGCTGATCTTGGTCCATTATTTATAATTGTGTTCATTTAATGCGACACATAACATGGTATGCTTGATAGAGTGCAGTAGTGCCCATGGTCGTTTCAGGTTTAAGTTTCTAGATTTTACACCAGAAAGCATCTGTTGATATGCAGCATAGTGGCCGGATACTGCCAAAAGCTGCCGAGGTAGTGAGAATCTGAGTTTGTGATCGTGTGTGGTTAACAGTCGTCTCTGGTTTGTTTCACACGATGACCTCATTACTGTGAGGTATGGCTGACCGGCAACTGTTAAATCGGAAGTAACATGCATTTTGTGTCCTCCCTATGGAGACAAGCACCTGTTTCCGCATGTGTACAATGTACGTGTGTGTGTGTGTGCCAGATGCACAACAGTGAACCACCTCAGCACTTCATTAAATCTCTTCCCCGTTTTCCACTTGCAGACCTGAACAGGCACTATCAGATGAACAAGTAGAGTGGATAACGCGGAAACGCGAATCTGTGCTTCGGCTCTTATCCATCGGACGCGCAGATCGCAGTCCACAATCGTCCGATTCCTACGTCTCAACTGTCGAACGAATTTTAGAACGCGAAAACCATTGGAATCGATGGAAAAATGAAGGTTGCCCTTCGTTTGTTCGGCCAATTGAGAAATCTCCCGTCGCTCCCAGGTGTGTTTAAGCGCGTCTGACTCACTTAGTCGTGTTGCTATACTTCAAGTTTGTTTTCGATCCTACAATTATTCTAAGCTGTCGCTGGTATTGGTAAGTCAGCAAATTCCTGTGAAAGGGCCATCACTAACGTCGCCCACTTTTTATCTGCTGTCGTTTATCTTTGTTGATTGCATACGTGAGAATATGGATAGTGTTAGATTGTCACCATCTTCAAACGTCGCTCGTACTCAGCTTTAATTTGGGCGCTGGATTTTTGACAGTAGTACTTGGCATGATGAACGTCAGTCAGTTGTGACTTTAACAGAGGGTAATTTATGCAACGGAAGATTGGTTGGTATCCATAGTGTATGGTACAGTCATCTTGGAATTCTTACAGAGTGGGCGGTGGAATTTGTCCCGTCATGTCTACCAGATATCCGACTCCTGACGTCATTTTTGCTTACCTGTTGCCTCCGCCGCATGTGTGCAGTTTTGGACGCTCATCAGTGGCCAGTTATTTCAAAACTCTCTACAATCTTGTTTTGCAGCTTCAGGATGTACCACCCGCGGCCTTCTTGTACAAGTGCTCATTGATTCCCAGGCTGATACCATCTTATCATCCAAAGTAACTTTGACTGACCACACTATCATTTGCGCTGGGTTGTCACAATCATCCGCTTGTATCATCCTTGTTAAACGGCCTATTCCTCTACTGATTTTCGCGTAAATTTACACACCTCTTGTCTTCATTGGCTGAACACTGTATCTCGGTCATTGTATAGTTTTAGACAAAGCAGATTAATGCATTCTCTCGTCTCTCTTAAAAGGAATGTTTCCGCTCGTGTACCTTACTACTTAGTTTGGGGAAGATTACTGTACCCGACTCTTCTGTGCATAATGTTCATGAGCTCCATGTTGTGGGTTTTTGCTACGTCTTCTTATGAACTGTCGAAAGTGTTCCTATCAGGCACGCACCTATGTAGTCTTGGAAATCATTCGTCAGGTTAATCCAACCACGTTCTTAGGCTTAAGGTCAGATAATGCAGCATGCCGAGCTGAGGAATTGAAGTCGATCAACCCGCTGGACTTGGTGGAATTGTATTAAATTGGACGATCGAATGTAGGTTACGTGTGGCTTTAGATAAGAAGTGGTGTTTGCATGAATCAGCAGATGTCACGTAGTCTAACCCTATCGGGAAGCTGACAGTAACAACAGCGTGAACAGCAAATTTCCATGCTTACTCTGATTGAGTGAATATTTAACCAGTGAGTTTACGTAGAGTTGTAAGAAGTCTAGGGAGTAGTGCACTTTGCCGTTTGAACTGTGCCTGTTGAGTGCCACAAGCTACTTTGTTAATCATTTTTTTAACCTCACTTCTTTGCTGCCTTGAGGTGCTACCGAATCGTGCTGGTCGAACCATATCATGAATGCCTGCTTGTTTGATATTAAACAGGTTGTGGCGCCTTTGATAGTTAACTGGGACAGTTTCGATTTGTTTGATTGTTAACTTGGATGCCGCGTAGTCGAGCCTTATCGAAATTGAACATATTTGTTTCAAAGGTAACGTGGCACCAAACAGCAAATGATACAACAGGATTCTTTTTACCTCTTTTTGTTTTGCGAGTAAGATTATTCCTGATATCCCACTTTTGAGGTAATCGTAGCCTATGGCTGGGTAATATGATCATCTCAGGCAGCAACGTGACTTCGTAGGCCGTAATCCGACGGTTGCTGGTGACCATCCAGTTTCTTACTGAACACTTCAGGGATTACTGATGAGTAGTCGGGGATTTGGTTTATTTTCAAGTTGACCATCACTCACATTTGATCGCAGCGTTCGCATTCAGATAGACTTTCCAGCCAGCCTCTTTCGAAAAGAAGCACTAGACTCGAGTTTCGCTCTCATTAGAGCTCGTCAGTAGTGCATATCCTTGCCACGGCCGGGATTTGAACTCCGGACATTCCAATCATGAGGCAACCGTGTTAACCACTGCGCCATTGACCTCACATTAGGCACGACCGAATCATCAAATCTGAACGCTCAACCACTCTCGCTTGTGAGCAATGATCAGGTTGCCCGATCGTCTCGAGAGGAGACACAGTTACTGCCTGTTAACTCTAGGGATTGATGTTCTGCAATGACTTCTGGAGCGTTATGTTACAGCGTTACAGGCAGCATTTCATGCGACCCCCAGTTGCTGGTCTTGAGCCTGCCGTTACTTGACTGCGACTCTCAATCTTTCAGCCGGATACGCATATCTCATAGGTAACTCCCACACGAGATTGTTCTGCAGTCTACAGCTTGACCACATCTCTGATGATGTTAAACTGTTCACTCCGTTATATCGATCAAGGAAATTTCGCACAGTGGAGGACTGAGAGTATTTTTCAAGCGATGCAAATCTTTCTCGTTTATGTTTTTATGTTGTTTTCCTCACTTTTTCCACCCATTCTGATCATTTTGGTTACAGGTGAACTTTCTTTACCTTTTGAATCTGCAGTTTGGAAAATTTCGTTCTTACAGACGTAGCTCAGGCTTCAAATTTATTTTCCAAATCGTCACCCACATGACGTTGATCTTTGCACATCCTTACCCTTGTGTTCTGTTTAGAAAACGGCGTACGAATCCTCTGGTCGACCGAACCGGGAACAAAATTTTCCGCTTCGGTAATCGTGAGTTGGACAAATTGTGGAACGTATGTCCCGATAATTTGGCTGCCTGTCGTGATGAACGTCGATTGTTTCGGCCCAGTCTACAAGCCTACTTTCAGGATGCCATCCTGGAACTCGATCCGGCTGAGAAAGTGGCAGAAGAATATCGGTTGGTTTTCGTTGTTTTCGGGATACGATTCTCTCTGCTGTACTGTCTGACCTGCTATACGTGAATAAAATCTATCCTACAATCAGGCTGAGCATTGAACTGGAATCGACTAGTATATGTAAGAAGGTAGATCATCTTGAGAACACCGTCTCTGGCATCCTCACAAAACAGGAAAGTAATTTTTGCCACTGATCTGACTACTCTAATCAAGTCTATGTTAAGAGAGAAAGTTCGTTGTTGAGTCCTACCCCAAATTTTTGTGCGCACACATTACCTGCGGAGTGTCACAGTGGGAAGCACTTGTGAAGTTAACAGTTGAGGCTATTCCAACATCCCTAGGAATGTAGGCACTTAATTTATTACAGTGTACTACGTTTAGGCACCACGCCGAATCTGAAACAGTTGGAGAGAAATTAATGCATAGCTCAATTTCTCACATATGTATCGTTGTATTTGTTTCTGCACCCTTTCTTGCACTGTCTAATTACTTGGCTTTATAAAGCCAAGCCCCAACACCGAAGTTTTAACTTGACGAACGTACGAAAGTGGGGCTTTTTCGTCCACGAGAAAATTTATGTCCAGCTCGCAATGCGATGAAATGGCGCCCACGCTATTCCGTCCAAGGTACATATTGTAGCGAGAAGGCGTCCAACAGAGCACNCAATATGTTGGAAAGTATTCTTGAGGCAATGCATTAAACAAGCAGCGGTGCGGCGTTTTGTTTTTGGTGTATCACTACATATTGTGGGAATTAGTAATTACACGTTCACTAATTTTCCTTCAGAGCTGCTTTTTATAATGGTAACTTTTTGGCAGCGACTGAAGTTCCGCTAGAAACACGTGGTATTGAGAAGTCCTTACAGTGACTGACAGTCGCATGCACCGGATAGCATCAAGTGGTTAGCAGCCAAGAAATTGAGAGACGCGCCTTTGATCTTGAGGCTCAAGCACGCTCACTCCTCAAAAGCCGCAAAACGCATGGGATGTCAACCCATCATCTATTGTGCTCTACATTTTTGAGCAAGCCCTCAGTTCACAGGCCTAAGGTACAGAGTGGCCAGTGGATGACCTGGCAAAGGATGTTGAAAGCTGCCATTAATAAGTTGAGAACTGCAAATTGTGTTTCCCTTCTAAGCTGGGGGTCCTGTTTACGCACTTATCTTATGGATTGTAACATTAGGGGATATGGCGGCCGATCACACTCACTGGAGCGGTTGTTGTGGTTGTCTGATTGAGATGCTTGCGAAATAAGTGCAGTGAATAGGGCATGGCAGTGAAAGCCTCAAGGAAAATGTCTCGCGGTTGACGCCTTGATCTCAAGACCTTTGTCTCTTCCAGTCAAGCCCTACTGTTCTCATGGCCATGTAACATGTAGATACCGGTGCATTGTTGACGGTGATAATGCTGGTGATTCCCTGTCTAATGCTTTTGTGAACTTCCATAAGTTCATGTTAATTACACCACTGTATCGTTTTGTCAGCAATTCTCGTTTGAACCGTCACTTTATCTGAGTGTACTGGTATTTTTTGCACGTACCCTTGGTGAGCTGGTCTCTCCTGTAGTCCACTGTACGTAGGAAACCTCAGAGGCAGAGATTGTTCGCTATTTCGTTCGAGTCACTTTGACCCTAACACTACTTGCTTATTCTCATTCTATTCACCACATTTAGGTCAGTAAATAAAGAGGAATGGTGCTGGCGAGCAATGCGATTTCTTTCTAGACGATCACCTCATTTCTATATCAATTGGAATCCTCCGGGGCGACCTGTGAAGGACTATCTGACGGTGATTCTGACAGAAAAACTTCAAGCAGAAGTGCGTGTGTGACCGGGTTTCTCTTTCACAACTTTCAGTTATTTGTAGTTTTAACTGGTTCTTCATGCAGAGTGTTGTACATTCGATTATCGGTTTGATTTGCTAATCTTGCTACTACTTTTTGTCTATCTATTCACCGTACGCATGGATTTTGTCGTTTTAACCATAGTTCTGTTAGACTTATAACCAAGTATAGGATGAACGTAAACGATGTTAGTCTCAGTGGACAGGGTGTAGCACTTGTCGTGATACACTGTCGTCAATGGGGACGTGTGGTATTGTGTAAAGTTATGTTTGCCACGTTGTTAACTCAGGCACTATTTGTTTACGGCTATTTTTCTGTCAGATATGGCTTACTTTGCTGTGGATGAATCTAGCCGCCTGGTGGTGACTACCGTGGGTGGTCGGTACGGGCATTCATCTCTAAAAGAAACCCTCTTGTCTGAAAGTCCTGCTAGTTTATCCAACTTCATGGGGCAGTTTGATGTACTGCTGTTGGGCGTATCCAGTTCTGCTCTGAAACAACGGTACTAATCACCCTTATCATTACCACCATCATCAACAATAGTTATCATCATCGATCACAGTAGATCAGTGGTTGTTGCCCAACTGCTTTTTCACTTAGGAACTGAAACCTAAATGTATATGTCAACAAATAGAAAACGACTAATTCAGTTACAGGTGGATGCAAGGCGTAATATGTATGGGACGGGTTATATTCACTGCTCTGCTTCGTTAGCTGACAGCTAACTCATGTCATAGGGCCCGATTAGTCGCTACTTGCCTTGGCGTCCCCTTCACAAATTGTGAACCACGGAATCCTCGGTCCGTTTTACGCAGACGTTCTGTAGTGGTTAATTTATCCTTCTGCTTCTTCATTCCGAGCTGTAATTTGAAGACCTCGCATCCAGCGCCACTCACTTGAGGCACTGCGAAGGAGCGTTCCGCTGACCACTTTCACCCACTGGTTGGCCACCCAGGACTATGCCAAATTGATCTGATTTTTCTTCTGGGAACGCGAGTCATCTGCTTTGTTTCATTCATTGTTTTCAAACACACAACCAGGCGTGTGTGTTCGTAATGTGCGCAGTGTCCGTCCCAACCAGCTGCAAGAACTGTCCACTTTTTATTCCGTGCATTACTGGCTGTTTCAGTATTGCATACTGTTATATTTCCTGATCTATATCATAATACCCCGTCTGTCATGCATATATACTGCGTCACATGAGGGAAGGGACTATCCTAAGGTTACCTTAACCTGTACTCAAGCGTTTCGGATAACGTATCGTAAGATTCTCTGTATATCTTGTTGGCCACTGTCTCCTGTCTGCATACAAACATGTATTTACTCATTCTAGGAGGACAAGAAAAACTCACAGTCCACCGAACCAACGCCAGCACTGCCTCCGTCTACGGTTTCTGCCGCACGCGATTCCGATTCCAGTCTCACAGAAGCCTCACCAGCTAAACAACCAAAGCTCACAGAATGTGTTGCTGAATCCGATGACCCGAGTGGCGGCAAATCTCGACGCATCAAATCAACGGACGCAGGAAATGCAAACCCAACGCCTCAAACCATGTCACGAACTTCGAAAAAAGTCCATTCGAGCAGCAAACCGTCCGGTGGTATCGATCGATCTCACTTCTCTGCTCGGGACTCAAGACAGGATGTTTATGACCGTGAGGATTCGATGATAGACGAGGTAAAGCGCCGTCAGTTGGATTGTTTGGGTCCATGTTTGTTGCTTGTTTCGGTGCGTGCCGTCGTGTCGAGGCACTTCCTTATGGGCTGTATCCAAAGCGGTCGCTAGCTGCTGTGAACTTGTTCACCTTATGTTCACTGATTGAGGTGTCGATTGTCAGTGAACATCTTTGTGGACTAGCTGTATTAATCGGATTTGTCCCTTTTCCTGTTGCCCGTCACTGAACTTAATCGCCGTATCAGCTTTTTCACTTCAGTCGTACTCCAGCCAAATCATACATGCGGTCGACCTATTTCTCTCCGTAGGCTTTCTCGTCACCCCTCAGACTTCATTAAAGCTGCCCAACATCTTTTTGTTTGAATGGTCACTTCAAATGCTTGTCGCGTCGTGTTAAAATTTCAGAAATATCGTCAACAACTCCACGTATTGGGCGGTAGACGCCATCGACACTGATATTCAGGCAAGTGCCCCTTAGTCAATTTTAACCGCTCCTAACAATTAAATGGCGCGCGCAAAATACCATAGTTCCTCTGCTAACCACTTTTCTTGTTTCTTCAAAGTTTTCTTGGGGGTCGTGGTGTCTTTTCTTATACCCGTGCATCGCATGTTCCTGTTCGGCACCTGGCCTTCAACCTTTTTGTTTCGCATAGCACAGTAAGCCAGCGTACACCTCGTTACAAAGGAACATCACATCTGCCTTACAGCATTGAATGATATGTGTCTTCATCTCGACGTACCAAGAATTTTTCAACCTTTTATAGACTGGAAAAGGAATAACGCTACAGACGATAGCGTGAACTATCCATCCTTCTGTGAAGACTGTTGAGTTCTTTATTCTCGCCAGTTAGGAGTGCTCGGTGGTTTGTAAGCTGTCATTCTTTGTTGAGATTCTCAAACGTTCAGCCCTGTTACATTGGATTATGACCACACAACTCGCCGTGTCCAAGACTTTTCCAGAATCCCGTCAAAGTCGTCTGACATCCATCGACGGCAACCTCCTTGATAAACTGACCCATTGCCGTCCATTGGATGCATATATTACCAGCTGTAAAATCGGAAATACGAATTTGGGCTGGTTACTGTTTGTTTTCTTAAGGCAGTCGAACGCGTTTTGCATTACACGTTCAACGCCTGGTTTACACGTTCCAATGTGGTATCTTATTCTAGCCCTACGTAAGATTCTGGATATTAGGGTCGTTCTAGACATCTTAGTTAGCTGAACAGGGGAAGAGGACTCTACAGACTGTCATTAACTTTTCAATCTGTCATATTGATTTTTTCTGATACTGTGTGGACACAGGGATTTTCTTTCACATCCTTCTCCGTTATCTCGAATGTCTCGTTACTTCATTAAGCTATAGATGACCTAAATATCATTCATAGTTGGTCACTTCATTGACACATTAGCCGAAGGTCTAACTAACCCTGGCAAACCTAATCATCAAAACATGTTTGTCTACTTTATTTCGGATCGCTTCAATCCAGTTTGTCTGTTTGCTGTTTATTTGACATTTCGTGCATTGCTGACCTTGTTTCGCACGTTTGGTAACCGTGGTTGTTACAATTGGCTGTTAGACCAGTGACCACAATACACCCTCGTCCTCACTTTTTCTTCGGTATGTTTATCATTGGTCGGGGATGTGAGTTCGATCTGTATCCGTCACGCGCATCGCTGATTTAATCGGCTCGAGCATATCCTCTCAACCTCACAATACACCGTTTTGTCATCGACGTTCCCAAGTTCAGCCAATCTAGTGATTGATTGATGTCACGGTTACTTCACTGTGTGTACCTGCTCTTATTCCTTCGTATTGCCGTCGAGGTCACTCGTACGTGCGGTCCGCTGCGGCCATGCTCATGCTGGTATGGATTGTGATCGATGCATCGTTGTGGTGGGATGAAATGCGTGGGCCGATCAAAGTAGCAGTGTGCGTATCGCACAGATGGTGAGTGCATACTTCAAACCAATGGTAAGCTTATCGAACGGAAGATGAGAACGAGAATGCTCAGTGTTCATTTACCGGCCAGTTATCGTCCTTGGTCCAAGAACTAACAACAAAAACCCGAACTATTAAATGCACAAAATGTGAACAGCAATGTAGGAGACGTGAACTAAATGGCAAAAAGTTGTGATGGTCTCAACGCTCAAGCAATGTATACGCTTAAAACCGATAACAATTGTCTACTTTCTGTTTACTAGTAGTCCGTCATAGGTGCGTTTTTTGTCTCTCACGATGTTGGATAGTTTGAACATGAACACCTTCCGGGTGCATTTATGGTGGTAATGCAGCAGTTTCGCTTTGATCCGGCTCATTGCATCCATGTTCGTTCGCTTTGGAGCTAACTGTCCAAGCTGTCCTCTCTTAGGGAAATTCGAAATGTTTTAAAACATCCTTGTATGGGGCTTCCCAGCGTCCGTTTTTTTCAAGCGAGAATGTCATTTGATGTAGCTGGTCCTGTTGCGATACCTTCAATGTGACTTTATAGCTAAGACCAGATAACAGCAGGTTTATTAAAAAAAGTAGACATCAGTCTCAACCACATTTGTTATTTCCTCGTACCTTATTTAACACACTTGACACACTTGCATTTATTCTGTTGTATTACAGTACACGGTCCCAAGCGGTTACTGCAGCCACCCGAGGTTAGGGAATATCTTTATTCTATTTTGAGACTAGGGCAACCAACAAAGTTTCCAATGGGTTTTTGGTTCCGAAAGCAAATTGGTTAGAAAAGGAATCGAATTCTGTGTTCAACCTTATGGTGTTGGACTATCCTTACACTATGAGACGTGACGTTATCCTGCAAGGATCAAGCGACCATTTAAACTGTTTAAAGAAGCGGAGAAAGTTTGAAAGTTTCGTGATGCTCTCCGTCGAAAAACTACTCGTCCAGTGTGATCGTCTGACCGTTCATGCTCTTTCAGATTGCCTCAAACAAATACAACTCTTGCGAACAACGGAATGTGCTGACTTTGTAACCGATACCTATACTCTCCAAGCTTGAGAATTTCCATCAAAGTGCTGCTTGGCTAACCTGGATCTCTCAGTTCAGCTGTTTGTAGTCCACATGTGACTATGTCACATCAAACGCCTGAAGTCTCTGTTTCCTTACGTCCTTTGGATTTCGTTTAAAATTAAAACCTTTGAATGTTCATACCTCAGCTTTCTGTTCAGTAGTCCTCTTCGAACGTCGTCACGGTGTACATACAGAATTTAGAAACTGATGTAGCTTGTTCAGCGTCAGTGACAACTTGGTTTACTGACATATTTATAAACAATAATTGGTGTTTTCTATTGTGTAACTTTTCAGTCCATGTGCCATCCTGGTGTCCTTCACACTTACGTGATCTTCCTATTCCGTTAGGCTCCCCGTACCTCAGCAATGTAACCCACTTGTTTTGATCTCGTATTAGTCGGTTATTAATTTGTTTCTGTTAGGATTATGTGTGAACGCACACATTGTACATTTGCTTGAGTCAACTATGTCCACACGCGTTGTGCAATCGATGACCACTATCCTAGTTGTACAATGTAGAGGTGCGGGTCTTGGAGTGCCAATGATGAACTGTTTGTGCAGTGCTCACACTAGTGAGTTTATATGATAGATATGTTAGGGAAACTGTTCCGGCATACTGTCAAATCCGGGATTTCATTTAGTGTTTTTAAATGTCCATTTTGGCTTTATGCATTTCGCCGTGCACAATAGACTGCATCCACATTTTTGAATGTTGCTTTTAACCCAACTTAGTAGTTTGCTATCGATGTTTGTTTTCACGTTACACTTAGCGTACACGCTTACAAGTAGACTAAGTTCCCCTACACAAGCTCTCCGTGAAACCTGATTTACTTTCACCCGTTGCAAGACCATCGACTCGCAAATTCGTGCTACCATCTTGTGTCTCAGTGTTTGTAAAACTATATTTGTGTTACGACCCCCCTGAGAGAGGAAGGCAAGAACGGTCAGGAAGACCGCGAGCAGTACCTCAATCACGAATGAAACGCAACGATATCGCAAACGATACGAATAATCGGAACGCAAGTACTCGGACCCAACTCTCGCAACTTAGAACCC
>QNGE01000078.1:404265-425208 GCA_008508345.1 Paragonimus westermani | reverse complement strand
AAAGTGCTTTTCCCAACAATTTGTTAATAGAGTATGAAGCTGGTTGATCATGTACATTTATGTTCACATCTCAGCTCCAACCAGTCTGTTGTTCACTGATTGGAATTCAGTAGGTACATGACATTTCGGTTCTTTCGCCCAGAGGAAACACTACATCACCTGATCGACATCTGGAACGACCGAATCGCTGGGTGACATTTCGCGACCTTTCAAAATGAATATCCTGGGTACTAATATCTTCAATTTGAGAAAATTAATCAATGGAAACGATCGTCACTATCTACCGTTCGCCGGCACCACTGATTTTTCGAAAGTTGTAAACAGAAAACGTTTACAGGGCCAGGATATTCCAGTTGGATTACTGGTAGGTGGCTTTATGTATGAGGATTGTGATATTATCTCCGGAGGGCACTGACTTGCTTTATAGGTGAGGTGTTTTTTCTACTCTCTAGATACGTTCAACTTGGTACAATGGGTCAGACAACTTTATCTTTTAAGAACCATGGAAATAAACACATTCTCGTGGCTGCTTCGAAGGTATCATCATGAAATACTTATCATGCTGCAATAAAGTAGACCCTTAAAACGGAATACACTATGACCTGATCCTCGTGTGAAGTTTGCACTGGTTACGTGAGCACTGTACAATGGTGAAAGTTTACACGTCGAAGTAAATACCACTATCTAAAAACGGCCCAAACTGATAGTTAACAATAAACATCAGACCAATACTCAGGAAGAATAAAACTAAACTTGGTGAACGTGTTGACCTCTATTTTCTACCGCTTTACGAAATCATGACTGCACTCCGTTTGAAGTACTTTCAGACGGTCGAAATCTATACAAGAGTCTGTGCATGAACCCGGATGCTGTCAACTAGCAAAATACAATTTACACTTGCTATGACTAATCTGACAGACAGACTATATTTCACAGATCGTAATTCAGTCGGTTTACTGTTTGAAGAACGTGGAAATAATGGACCAAGCATGGTTGTCTTCTTTCTGTTTTCCAGCTGTGTTGCATTGTATTCCAATTGTAATTATGTCACGAGTTCATAATTGCGAGCGCCCTGATTGCAAACTTTACTGGCGACGCGACGACTCTTGTGCCCCCCCCAAGTTCAGTTGCTACTTCTCTGGATTCCTGGTTCAAAAGTTTTCCCGTCACCTGTTGATTTCTCCGACTTTCATTGGATTTATGGTGATTGCACAGTCGTGGATGAATTGCTTTTTGAGCGCTGCGTTTCTCCTGTTATCACAAACTTTCATGCCTCCTCTGGTTCTGAGTTATCCGTGAGATCTGGTAGTGACTGTTTTATACATGCTACCTTCTGAAGGGTGATCAAAGGTGCAACTCGTTGCAAAAAAGAAATCTTTTGTCTTATTAAGTTTTCATGGACAAGAAGCATTAGTAGAATGAAGAATTACAATTAATGTTGCAGCCCTTGCTTTCCTATTGGTTGGCGCGGTTCAGCTTGCAGCCTGTTTGTTTTGCTGTGTGATACATTTATTCAGCTTGATTTACCCTGGTGCTCGTTGTACCAAAACCGGATGCTACTCCAGGGTACCATCCGGATTAGTCACTGCGTTGTCATGCCATTTTGCTCGAGTTGCCGACACTGATTGACTGTAGTCTTCCGCGAATCATTGGCTGACTTCGTATCAATGAATTCGTCCAAATCCAATCACTTTACGGCGACTAGCGTCAGTCACCGTGACATTATGCCGGTAGTATGTGCCACGTTCACTTTCTAGAATTGTCTTTACTTTGTCCCCCACTGGTAGGAGATCTCTTTTTACAAGGGTTTGATGTAGCCAATTCTTTCTAACTGTGACCACTTCACTCAGATTTGCAGGAACTTCTCACTATAGCGCACCCCTTACACGAGCGTTTTGCGCACGTTACTGACCCATCCTGTTTTCGTTGCGTGGACGAGTTGGGTTGGGTTTGACAAACCTGTTATACTGTTTCGTGATGGAGACAAGAAACTGGGCACATTTTACTCCCCAAAAAGTGTTTCGTATGTGATTCTGGGCAGTTTGTTTCTCCTGATACCCACTTGATGGAGACGTTTTCGTACCCCGTGGAAGTGTTCCTTCAGCAGGAGAGGCGCTGTGTTTTCTTTAGGTGTTACGTGCGCATTTCGTTAGTTCTGTTGTGATCCAAATAATCGGTTTGACATTAGAGAATAATGTGAAAAGAGGTTTGGTATCGGAATAGTGCAATTCAATTGATCCTGATCTGTAAGGCACTGAGCAGTTTGTCGATGGTTGTTGAGGTCACCTGTTGACTATCCGTATCCAGGCCGGGGCTGCTTATTCGCACAATAGAGCCCATTCTGCTTCTACCTTCTTCTTGACGATTTGTTGAACAGTAATTAAGTCAACCAGTCCAAATAAATGTTTTCAATTCATTCAACTACGATGTTCGCTGATAGTTGAAAATCGTTTATTTGGAACAACATTGCAACCAATGAGGTAACATGTTCCAGTTTGGTGTGACTTCTAACCTTGAGGTTACTTCAGGTCATGTTATTCGGTCAGCACTGTGCTAGTATTTAAGGCAGACAAAACATGGGTCACCACGTTTATCTAGATGTTGCGGATCAAGTGCATATAATCACATGTGGATCACGATTGAGTTTGAGATGCTTATTGCGATTACCTATTAGATATGTGGAAAATGAGGCAAGGAAGATGCTAACGTGACCCGCGGACTATCGACTGTTTCTACAGTGTCTGAACCAGTAATTGAATCGGTTGTATGTGTTCGCTCCTGATTTACCATTCCATGTGGCACTGAGTGTAAGTTGGTTAGATCGGTCGAAAACCGGCCGCCTTGTGCATCAGACGTTGTAATTTCTTGTTTTCATCGTGGTTTTGATGGTCCTTCTAGTTTGTCATAACCCCCGGACCCTATGATCTGGGCTGAAACTGCTTAGGTCTCGATTTTGGATTCTGAAAAAATAACACGAACATTCGGCTGCAAGTCACGTGCCCACTTCGGACCTGTTTCAGAGAGCTTAAAGTTATCGAGTCATAAGTTCATCCGCTCACTGTTGTACCATCCACACGTTTGTTCCACGTGCTAGATCCGGTTGTCCGTATCACACCGACCCTTTAAGCAATTTGTAATTGTAAACAGAATGCGTTACTACACAATCTGTTTAGTGCAGTTCGCATGAACATGGTCTCGGCTTATGTCCAACATGCGTTCGAGCGTGAATAGGCTTCCGATCTGTGTACGATTAAGTTTTCAGCTTAAATTTCAAAGAACACATGATGCCCAAGTGCTTATTTTAATAAAGAAAGTCAAATCATAGGTAGGGTTCTTGACCACATCTAAACCACAGTCTGTTGGGGCCCATGCGAGTTTAATAATTAATCATTTTTCTGAACTTTCTGCACATTTCGATCAAAGTGCTAAATCTGACTGCAATCAAGCGGTCGTTCGTTAGGAGCCAATTGATTCGGCTCCACTGTACCCTAGAACTCTGCGATCCTCACTCTTGCTTAACCATGAGATTGGCCTTCGACGCAACAGAAGAATCTAGGAAGTAATAACTGACTCACCGCATTGTCTCACAGTGGCTGCAGAATATTTTCAGTGTATGGATGCAATGCACTGGCAATGGTGGTTAGTCGCCTATCTACGATAGTGCATCGCATGAAAACAGCCCCATTCGGCCCAGCTGTGGAGGTGAATCGACTATGTTGCTGTCGGCTATCGGAGATACTAATCTGTTAAAGATTGCCATTCATTTTAAGGTAACTACTTTGAATCGGACCATGCCGTTGTTAGTGACCGCATTGTTTTGTCGTCCGCTCACGAACTCTCTGTTCCTTAATGTAAAATGGCCTATTGGAAACTTAGCGGTGGATCCTTGTAAAGCACGAAGCTACCTAAGTTGCAACACTGGAATGGGTCCAACATGAACCACTTCATCGGATGCTCCTTGGAAAGCTGAAACCCAAGCTTACGAAGTGTCCACTTACTTGAACGAACAATCTAGAGAGTTGACTGTCGAGAATGTGTTGTTGAAATTGTACATGTAAAAAAGCCTCAACCAATTTACTTGTCCTGGCAACTTGACACATGACCTAGGCATTCTGAAACCGACGTTACCTTGGTGCTTACGGAAGCCGCAGATCTGCTTTTAAAGGTGACTCCGAGAGTTTGTTTTTGGGTGAGAGACCGAAAATGTGCCTCGTAATTCGTGTCTTTCAGCAGCATCTCTATATCTGATACAGGTGCCAAATTATCATGTATTGGTTATGGAGCTATTGGCCTTTTTTCTAACGCGTCCAAAATACTCATGGGTCTCATAATCGGATGGATTCTGATAAACCATAAAAGTCAAATACAAGGAGACCGAGCAAGTATCCGATCCTATCGTGCATGTACTGATCATATGCTCAATTTATAACAGATATTGGAGCATCGGCATTACTTTTCTTAGCCAAAAGTCCTGCTTGTGTTATTCGACATGCTCTCGGGTGTGGCCCTCATCTTACAGGAGTGTGAGTTGGCGTGGTGTGGCGGCTCGCGCATCTCGATGGGCTAAACTGGACAGAGTTACTCATACCAGGCAGGCCAACAGGTAGAGGTCTGACAAACCACAGTCTCCTGGTCCTCCAGGTTGGGGGTTGGAAGATGGTTGGCATCTCTTCCTAAAAAATGGTCGTGTATATAAGACAACGGTGAGGGCCGTATTACTTTACGGCAGCGAGACCTGGCCGCTCAGGGTAGAAGACGTGAACCATCTTCAAGTATTTGACCACCGATGTCTGCGCCACGTTACTCCGCGTTACCTGCGTTTTGCTGAGGCCGTCGCGATAAGTCATCTCAAGCCAGCGTTGTGTGTACGGAAACAGTTATATGTAAGCCTCAGACTCCCATGGACTTAATCATTCTGTCCACTTGTTTCTCCACCCCATTTGCTATTTTATTCTTCACCCCCCCCCCCATCCAATTAGTGTCATATATATGTTCCTGGTTATTGTTATTTGGTACTGAAGAGGCAATACGAAATGCTAGCATCTGCCAATGTCCATCTTCTTACTGCTATATTCAAAGTTTATTTTGTCATCTGGGGCACATCTGTGGACAGAGAGGTATCTCTCTTTCAGGCTTAAATGTCACGTTCACAAGGCAACAGTTGAGGGATGTATTACTTTACTACAACAAAACGTGGCTGCTCAAGATAGAAGGCGTAAGCCGTCTTCAGGTACTTGACCAGCGATGTCTGTTCTACCATTGGCATCGGGTGTTACCAACGAGAAAGCAGCGAAGAGATTAGGAAGGGGGTGTTTTGCGGTGTTTACCAAACGAGTTCTTTTGTTCACTTGTTAAACTGCACAAACTTAGACAGTTAGGTCATGTATTTAGGATGCTGGTTAGTCATCAGCCACACCGAGGATTCTTTGCCAACGCTGCATCCGACTGGTGCGGGGTGGATAGATGATGACCTGGCGTAGAGAAATCAAATCGTCCACACAGGGGTTCACTGTAGGTCTGGTTCGTCTCCACGACTGGGGACCTCGTGACTTCCAGATTCAGTAACTGGAGACTTTATGTGAGATGGCGGCTAATCGAGCTCACTGGCGTGAATGTTGTTGTTTGGTCGAGTTGTCTGTGGAGTGAATGCACTTAGTGACGGGAGGGGGTGAAAACCATAAGGAAATTGTCTCGCCGATGATAACTTACTTTCACTTATGGTTCTGTTGTTCGTTTGCAATGTCTAGGCGCCATGATGCTGAATGTTTGAACATAGACATAGCTACTTTTAGTATTTAGGTCCTCTCCTGTCCCCTCCTTTTTTGTTCTCTCTTCTACGAGGTTTGCTTTTTTCATGGTCGTGTAGCAGTTAAGCATCAGTGAGAACCACTAGTTTATTGCTGTCTGTGATGGTGATGATAATTTTGTCATCCTTGCCACTACGTAAAATTTAAACTGTATTGTAAGGCAGACGTAATGCATCACTGCTGAATATGGATTCCACAGACGCTACAGAACACGACCCTGTGTAAGATGGGTTATTTCATGACCGTATAATGAACTAAGTATTGCGACTGGATTATTTTGCTGTCCAAAACCTAAAGCCTGTGCACCTGTCTGGCGTTTAGCACCGTTGGCTGACTACCACAGTGTGCTAACAAGCCTATCCCCTCAAGCTGTGTTATGTTAAAACAGCACCTTCAAAAACGTTACCGTTTCCGCAATAGGATCCAACGCGGTCTCTCTGAGTGTGAGTAACGGTACGCAGATTGCTAGGAAATCATCACCTCAGGTGGCACTACATGTAGGAGCTGTGTACACACGGTTTTTTCCGTTTTACGAATTCTGGACCTTGCCATGTCAGTACTGAATCTCAGGTGATGTTTCATTCTTAGCCACTTACATAGAAAGTGATTTAGCGAATGACAAACTGACGACCGCTTAACGGTAACTCGGTTGTTTGCGGTTGCTCAGACTTTGCCTGAGGTTGCCGCTACTAATCCAGATTCGTACGGCTTGGCTAACCTGCGCACTGAACGCAGGCAGAATTTGGTGTGGGCTGAAAATTATCAGCAATCATCATCATCTTTTATTCTCATTTGTCTCCCTCAAGTAGTAAGCCGAATCGTGAAATTTGCCAAAAGTTACTAACACATAGCCGGAAGAATGCAACTTTCTTAGAGTAGTTTATTCAGCACTGATTTGTTTCACTAAATTTCATGTTCTGTGAAACACCGTAGTATCTGTTAGTAATGTCATATTTTCGATCCACTCTATTATCTGTTTTGGTAGCTTTTACTCACCGAAAAAAGCGTGATTGTATTGATGTGTTCTCCTCTCCTTGTTTGAAACTGTATGAGAGAAGGCTCACTATCTTGCCTCTGATTGACGAACTATGAAACCACTTCCTTCACAGTTCTACCATGTAATTATTTCCTTTTCACATTCGCCTGTTGATGCACATAGCGTCTATGATGTCGCAGTCTGTGCTGAAACTGGTACAGTAATATACATTTCATGTCATACATCTATAAACCCTGTTACCCAAAATTCGATCATTTTTACTGACGAATGTTGTTTCAGTTCATGTAGGTGTTAATTCAAAACTGAAACTTTAATCTGATTGCTGGTGAAGTGTCCGGACAAATCGGTTAATTTTCCAATTCTTACTTCGATTCGTTGCACACACATTCGGACAGCATCAAGCTTTGCATAGTGTCACAGTAAAATTCACATAATTCTGTGCAGCGAAATCCTATGACAACCAACACAGTCAACTCCAATCTTTTTTTAACTATTTTACTACGTTTGAGAAATCTTTCTATGACCTTTTGAACGTAGATTTGTCAGTTTACATGTGAATCGTGAATCTTTTTTTCCGTCGCCAATCGTACATGTTTCAGATCATTGGTGGATACTTTGGTACAACTTTTTTGTGAACTGTTTAGGTCATACAGTGATATAAGTTTTTTTGAATGTGACTTTTGGTCTGTCTCTCTCTTTTATCATTCAAGGAATATGTTCTTGAGAAATAACAAGAAATTTGAAACAACTTTTACAATATTCACCATTGAACTTTCCTGCAATTTTTGACCACGTATTACTTTGTTCTGGTACATTGATAGAATATCCTCTTCCGCACAAGTGACACAAGTTATTCTGAATGAGTTTATTCGATTAATCGGCAGCTGTTATGAGAATCTTATTCGCAGGGTTACTATAGCACTTGGTTGCTCACATTTTGCTCCCTCCAGTAGGTTTCTGCATTCGTTTGATCTTGTGCGTAAGTTTGTGAATATTTTACAAGTCCTCGAGCAGAATGACCTTTCCCCCTGGTTTTGTGACCAAATTCCTTTCTCTAACCAGCAAATAGTGAAGTTTATGCGTTGTTTACGCTAACGATCGTATGATCACGAAAGCCAGTAGTCTTATTTAGAATGGTATCAAGGCCATTTGACCATGACCAGTAACTAGCATGGGCAAGACTACTACCGTAATGAGTATAGCCTTAATGGTCAATATAGTTAGAGGGAATGATAAGAACTAACAGCGGGAAATTTCAAAATACTTTCCTGTTTACCAGGCTGAAAGTCTGCGTTGATACTAGTGGTTTAGGTAGCACTTTTGAAAAGGTCTGTTGAGATCAGATAAAGTGGACTTGTCCTGTGAAACCCGATTTCTATCACAAACTTTTTCCACGACATTCGAACACAATGACCGAATATAACCATTTTAAACCGCTTTAAATCATCAACTTAGTGTTGTTAATTGTCTTTTGTCTACATGTATAACACAGCGTCATGTCTTGTGAATGTGACGAAGGTTAACCTTCTCACTACAGTGTCAGCACTCACGTTCACTATGATCGGCTCAAAAACATCCCAGCACCAATCACAACGTTGAAAAAATAGATTGGCTGCTGGAATTCCAGTAACTAATTACAGCCAGTTTTCATGTATCTCTTGAACTATTCCGGCAGTTATATGACCCACTTTCCTGCTGGATGACGCATCGGATGGTGTGTCACCATGATGTTCTTTGTCTTTATCTGTTAAGGAAATTTGTATGACTGTGTGTTGTGGTTCCAATTTTTATTCAATTCCTCAACCCAGGAGTCGGCAACCCAGTGACCGCGGTCCCAAAATCAAATGTCATCCGCTGGTGTAAGGCTTCCACATAAAGTAGCACTGACGTTGAACAGTGTTCTCGGAAACCACCTACACAAATATTGATACCCATTTAACCGGGGTTCTGCGGTTTATCGTATCTAGTTCATTGTCCGATATTATGGGCTATTTCTATGACAGACAGCATGACGCCAATTCGTTTCACTCGTAATCGCGATCGGAACGTTAGAATTAATTTTCGTGTTTTTTCTATTATAGTTGTCCTTTATTAGCTCATAATGACCATAGATTTATGTTTCTCAACTTGAGGGAAGTCGTCCTCCACAGGGGCGATGTGAGTAGCTAAGGTGAAAACAAGTGAAGGTTGGGCGGGTGCGGAATGCTCCAAGTATCAGGTTATGCAACCTGATGTTAGTGTGGTGATACAACGAGTGTCGTACGTGTGTGCAGCGGCTGTCGCTGTTCTGACTTTAACGTTAACGTAATGGGGTTTGAGAGGGACGATGACATTCTGTTTGGGATGTTAAGTTGAAATAGTTTGAATGCCGTCACCTTCCACTCACTAGTATGACATCAGACTATTGCAAAGAAGGCAACTGTCGAACCCTGGCTTTGTCTATCACTATCGTGACTGCGTTTTAGTAAGATTATAATATACACTAGGTCGTAAGTGATACACTCTAATTACGTGCTTTGGTTTGTGTGAGTGTGTTCGTGGATTGTTATCTGAGTGCAGTACTGACGTCTGTGAGCAAACATTGATTACAGACAACAACATGGCCTTAGAAACATTCTTATTGATTGGTAGAGAAGTTTAGTACACTAATTGGTTCCTAGGTAATTCATTTTCGTTTTAACCCCCCTTAATTGTATGCTGGTGACATTATTTTGAGTCATACTTGTCCCACCCTAAACAGTCCACGTTTATTTTTATGCTTCTGTGATGTGCACATGATTCTTTCGAAGGCCAGCAGGTAAATATAGCCACGTCCCCGGAAACATTTGGTTACTAGACAAAATAAATTCATTACCGAAGTTTGTTCAAATGCCGTCTACAAGTAATGTACTTAACTGTTATCCTACACTCTGATTTGGCCCCCACACGTTCACTCTCATCTTTCAGTCAAATATTCCCTCCTCTGATATCAATTCTGACCGTTCACGTCGGTGACTTTTTTCGCGTCTGTCCTACGAACTCTCTTCAAAGGACTAAGTTTAGTTTAGTGGCGTGTTTAATGTGTACGTCTTCAGCAGTATTGACACTTTTCACTGGTGCTTGCTAGCCTTTTGACTAAAAAATATAGCATGCTAATCGTTCTTTCAGGTACTCTTCTGAACACATCGTGAACTTCGATTCGCGTCTTTAACCTTTTCTGCACACTTTATAACCTGTGGTAAATTCTCATCACGAATGCTTCTTTGTGAGTGTTCGCATGTGTTTACACGTTATGAGTTTGGTCAGTGCACTCCTGTTTCACAACTCGTTCTCTCGTTTGCATTGCTGCTTTAACGTCGTTTTTTTCAAACCTTATTCGTACTGAATACCTTTTTGTTTAGTTTCAGAGGAAAATACTTGCATTGTGCAACATATTTTCTATTTCAGCGTTCCCATCGTAAATGTGTTTTGTAGTTAATGAGTGATCGTGTAACACTGAGTATTCATCTATTTTGCGCGGTAGTTTTCCTGTTGACCAAATCAGATTGGGAATCTTTCTTGCGCGTAAGCAGTTAGTCCCAATAACCCCTGCTGAAGTGATGTACAAATGTTTTGGCTCTGTTATTTCACATCAGCGTTGGGTCCACTTGAGAATCGACGCCACGACCTGGCACTAATTGGCTGCAACCTCGGGGACTAAGATTGTGCTCTATCACATACATACCTAGACTCTCATTCTGTGGCTTTCGTAACTCGTGAGTTCGCTCCTCCAGTGTGGTTGACACCGATGGGACTCAGTAAGATTGAAACAACTGTCGCTGGAACCAGTTACCTGTGACTGTCGCTCTTAACTTCCTTCTGGGCTGTGGTGGGTAATTACTGATTCGCAAGTCCATCGCAACTGATTGACCGATTCTTACTCATGGAAACAAAAGGACACCAGCTAGGGGAATTGTATTCTTCGTACGCTTCGTGCGATCAATATTTGGATTTGTCATATACACGCTTTTACTGTAATATGATTCACACCGAGATACTAATAATCAATAAGGGATATAGTGAGGAACCACTACCAGCACAGTGCTCGTTTTTGCAAAAAACGACCACGGTTCGCTTTCTTTTGGATGTGGACACATTCAGTGATTGTACCTTAATCATACGCAATCTCACAGGATGAGTACTTATTTCTGTGAAAATCCCCAAAATAATGCTGAAAGCCTACAACTTTAGCTTTCAAGGTCATTGTTGATTTGAACTGTTCACTACGCTTGCAGAGACAAAATTACGACTTGGCGTTCACTCGTATGTGAGGCTCAGAAATCAATTTTGGGATCACGTGACATTTATCGTAGCCTTCTCAGGACCTGTTCCAATGTCATTCATTTCAGTTGCTCTTGTATCGCAAGACCTTGCAATTCAATCCTGTTTCTGCAACTTGAACACCAATCAGATTTGATCTCCGTCTTTGAACTGAGATAGATTTGTCAGCCGGTCTCCTTCTAAATTAAACATCAGATTCCAACTCTGCTCCTCGTAGAGCTCAATACCTCTGCGTATCTTTGCCCCGACCGAACTTTGAACTCCGATCCACGCGCAATTGCGGCGATAGCGTTTACGATTACGTAATTTGTAATGGTTGGTTCCCTTCATAAATTTGAGCATAACAGTAAGAAGACGGACACTGGTAGATGCTAGCATTTCTTATTGCCTCTTGAGCACCAACTAATAATAACCAGAACCACACATATGACAGTAATGGAGTTGGAGGGTAGTGAAGACATAAAATAGCAAATCAGGTGGGAGACAATAGCACAAAACTATTAGGTCTATGGGAGTCTAAGGCTCACGTATAGTTGCTTTTGTGTACACATTGTTAGCTTGCGACGACTAATGGCGACCGCCTCAGCGAAACGCAGAAAACGTGGATTAGCGTGGCGCATTATAGTCTTGAATGTTGACTGGAGAATAATCGGGTGGCCAACATGTTTGGTGATAGACGAGGCCGGAAGTTTTTCTAATCCCGGGACGACGGAAGTAGACTACGCATTTCGGCGGATGTTCCTTCATCCTAGAGTTCAAGCGTCTATCGGTTCTGCCGATTTAACTTTCGCCGCAGTTACACACAAATTGATCAATACAGTGTGAGTTGGCGCCAATAGGTCGCTCCCCCTTTACTGAAGGTAACGGTAGCTTCCGAGTTCGATCAACGTTTACGATTTCAGCCGCATTGTGTGCTCGCTTAATGAATGACGAAGTGTCTTGAACAGTTCGTCTTTCTACCATCAGCGTGGGAAAAACCCGCTAGCACCAGTTTAATTGGAGATCTCAACAAAGTCAACGTAGCAGACAAAGTCGTGTTCAGTAGACGTTCAGTCACTGCTTAGAAAAGTTCCATTGCATGGGACGACTGAATTTATATGCAATCTGACCGAGACTGAAGCCTTCGATATAAAAATTCCCACGTATATGCTTGAACTGTCTATGCTGCTGTGTGCGGAGAATATCACTTTCAGGCCTATCGACAAATAAACTCAAATACACTCATTCGCATGTGGACATTCCATCAAAAGTGGCAAGTCGCGGGACTGACGATTGGTGACGATAGGCTGAACCTTAGTCCTAACTATGGAGTCAGTGGTAACCCTTCGGGCGAGAGGTTTGTAATGGATCTGTCAAAATTGTCAAAAAATGAAGCGTTGTTCGAAGTTGAGGAAACATTCAGTTCTGACGCCATAGCTATCTTGATAGTAGTTCCCACATTTTGTTACTTTCTGTGGCCTACGCGTACTCTGTTTTGGTCACTTGTGTTTGTGTGATCTCTTAAGCCACGACTTCCGCTCCGTAGGTCTTTAAAGTCGATGAGCGTGGTGACGTTATCGGTTCACCGATGGGATTGTGTCACATGAAGTGTTTCATTACAGAGGAAGATTCAATGTGCAGGACCGAAATATGTTTGCCCCACTGAGCTGAGAAAATGCTCTCTCAATGTCACAAAACCACACTGGCGTTTCCTTGTTAAGATGTGTTTCCTGTTGATTTTCTTGTAGAGATGCACTACCTCAATAAAACGCCACACACTCAACTTCCTAGTAAATCCATAAGTAAATAAACTGGCTTGATTTGTGGGAATCGAGCTAAATAGGAAATAACGACCACAAGACCGGCTAGGAACAACTAAACGCCTTCACCTAATTTATGTGCAAAAATCTGCTAGCATTAAGTGAATTGACACATGTACGAATTCATTGTCATGAACAGATATCCATCTGTACACTGTGGTTGTACTAGTGCCTATTCGATCGCTAATTACTCGACTGGACACTTAATTCAGCTTCTAACATTTGCTAATGATAATCAGTGCGCAGGACGAGCGATACTCTCACGCCTATTACTGCACCTATTCGGAGGACTTGCTGCTCCGTAATGTTGTAAGTCGTACACTACGTAAGACTTGGCGGCGCATCCAGGAGAGTCCAAGCTAACAGGATTCTGACAGGACTTTGGAGGTATTTCTCACAAGGTTGTAGATTGATGGCAAATTGGAGGTGATAGTTTCTTTACAAGTTTAGCAAAAGACGTAAAATCTATGACAGCAAACGCGAAGAAACGAATTCACTTCGCAACCATTGGGAAGCACCCACATGTTGATAAAACGACAGACTAGTTGTTGCAGGCGAAAGATTTAAGGCGTCGTTCATGAAGAGTTATTTTTTCTAATAAGAAGTTGATTTACACGGAATCTTCACGTTATTTATTACACATATGTCTTGACAGAACCTGGATAAGCAATCTTTGTTGGTGTGTTGAGACATTCGATCTGTGTAAATTTCCTGGGATTATCTTCAACAAATTAGAGCGGAATGAGTACTATCTAAGTGGGGGCTTATTAACAGACAGTAGATGGTAACCGTGTGGACAAACCATTCGGCGAAACAGGTGGGGGAAAATGAGGTATGTCGGATGTTCGGTGAATAAAATCACATTGTCTGAGTTGAACCTGCTATCAAAAGTTAGCATAGGTGTCGCGTTGACTGGGGGAAATGATGGAGGGAGCATCGTGCTTTGCTGTTATTTATTGTATAGTGCATAGTTGCACGTTAGTTTGTTATCATTCACATTCGTTCACACGTTACGTTCACCGCCTTTGTAATATGGATTTGGAGTGTTAATGCGTCCTTCTGTTTTCACATTTTCGACAGGAAGATCTGAGCAATAAGCCGGAAACGGACGCTAACCTAGCCGAAGATCAAGACGTGATCGAACGTGAATCGTCTGCTACCTTATCCGATATGAATACTTGAACGGGAGTTGGCGTCTGTTTAATCAAATACCCTTACCTGATTTCTATCTATTTCGTCATTCGTATTGTTGTTTATGCTTCTTCAAACCACAATTCGTTGAATAAACTCATATCGACCCCTTAACGTATGTGCCTTTTGACTTGAAGTTTGTTCCCGTTTGGTCTGAAGGGGTTTCGATTGATTGGTGTAATCGCTGTATCCAGTTCACACGCTGGTCAAATGTACATAATACTATTGTCCATAAGGTTGATTTATCAGTACACCGATCTGCTACCCGTACTGGAGAGGCGTATTAGGCCGTTTTTCTGGCCCACCTAAAATAGCGTCCAGTAGGCGTCAGGGTGACCGTTGTTTTTAGTTTTGACACATCTAAACTTCTGTACTCTCAATAGTAGGACGGTTTTCACAGTAGTCATGTTTTGAGCAAGTGTCTTCTGTCTGTCTGTCAGTGAAACACTCACGTAAGTCATAAATTGTGCGTTTATTACTTCTGTTGATATTCACTCTGTCCTTTAATCTGAGTCCTCCTTTGCTCTGTTAAGTTTATGGTGAGTGTATCTCTACTTATTTCTTGAATCCACTGCCAGCAGAAATGGTTGAGAAAGAAATGATAAGTGGTTGTTGTCTAGCTGTTGCTTTTTTATTTTCTCTTATGCTGAAACTGTCCTGAGGACGAAAAAGCTTCCACCACCCCTTCAAAAGTGCTTGGGAGGTGTTCCTTCAAGCAGCTGATCCCATACTCGTAAACAGCTGTCGTTATGAGCCCGAGTACACTAGGACAGTAAGAGAACATCGTCCGTTTCAGTAACAGTTTGTACTGGTCAAATCTTCTGGGCGCATCCATATCTTTTTGACGTTCACTCTTGCACGACCGGTTCCGCCCATGTTCTGTCTCACTAGGTAGAGACCGTAGCATTCAAGCCGACCATTTTTACTCTGGTTTTCCGTTACATTTGCGGATCAACTTTGGGGCAACGTGGGGACACCAAGGGACAGCGTTCTTCTGAAGTAGGGGCTACAGCATGTCCTGTAAAAGGAAACAGTACAATCAAACATGAGCCAAAGGCCCAGCAGGCCATGCACACGCCTTACACAAACGGAAACTAAAGTGGCACCTACAATACAACAGCACCCTCTGTTACACAACTCAAATTCAATCCGTACGCACTTGCTGGTTTCAACTGCACGTCGCAAGATCACCTGAACGGGTTTCAACCGGTGGCCTTCACATTACAAGTTAGTGTGAAGCGCAGTCGAAACCAGCAAGCGCGTACGGATTGAATTTGAGTTGTGTAACAGAACGTGCTGTTGTGTTGTAGGTGCCACTTTAGTTTCCGTTTGCTGGGTCTTTGGCTCATGCTTGGTTGTGTTGCTTCCCTTCACAGGACTGTTGTTGTAACCCCTTCTTCGGAAGAACGCTGTCCGCCGGTACCTCCACATTGTCCTAAAGTTCGTCCGCAAGCGCTACATACAGACAGTAAAAACAGCCGACTTGCATGTTACATCAGGCCCACATTCGATAGGCCACCGTTAGCGTATACACCACTTTCGATTAAGCGGTTAAGATAATTGACGCGTGATTTGCTAGCACTCGGTTCACTTCGGATTAACAGTTTGTGGTATATCCTTCGACGAGGGTTGAAATGCTAGAATGATCATGCCAAACTTAACATTTCCCACAGAATTCCAGACCCACCGAGATTACTTTCAGAGTTAAATCAAAGTAGTCAGTTGAGCCAACCTTCAATTCCCGATAAGAATTTTATGAAGTCCTTTTGACGTTTTTGTCATAGGTTTTTGGTTTCCCTGATTCGGTGTACACGACAGTTTATTCACTTTCGGTGACAATGGACTATTGTTTTTCTGAACTACGGCATGGGACTGATGAGAAGTACCTTCTTAAAGATGAGTTTAGGCAGGATTCGTCATTTTGTTACAGTCTGAACAGATAAGTGGGCGGAAGTCAGGCCGCACACACAAGCAGCGACCATTCTGGACGCACCTCGCTACAAAAGCGCAATAAAATGCTACAGAGCACCGTTCATTGAAAACCACTTGTGACTGGAGGAGAGACCTAATTGCGAAAAATCCGGACTTTCGCTGAATTCGAACGAACACTTGAAACAGTATGTCCAGACCCGTCAAGCGCTCTATCATTTGAGCTAGGAAGCTACGCCGCGAACTCAGAAAGTTTCACTTATGGACTCAGTAATCCAGCCAACACTCCATGTCACGTGGACTCCACTGAATTGTGAATAACTGATACTCGGTGGGGACCACTCAACCTGGTGGTTAGGTCGATTGAGGTGTTGTTGGTTAGAGGACACTCGTTACTGGGAGGATGTCGTGAACCCTGGATCGAACAGGTAACAGGGTTGACACTTAGGGAAGTGATTTCTCTGAATAATAAACGCTCGAACGAAGGCAGTGCTTCTCCTTGTAAATGATCCTCGCATGTGGTGTAGTTACAGCAGCCGACTTATAGAGACGTATTTCAGGTTAATGGGCAACTCACCTACCACTGGAGCTAGTTTCATCCCGTATGCTGCTGCGTGATCACTTAGCAATCCGATAAGAGTGCGTTTCTTCTGGAGCTTCTGACAACCATGTTATAGCTAGAAGGCGTCCAATGAAGCACAATCTTTATTGCCCAAATCACCAGTCACATGCAACGCGCGCTCTCTCGTTTATGAGTCATAATTCCAACCCACAACACCCCTCGGCTTCCGCTCCCACGTCGTGTGCACTTCTGACCGGTTTACGTATGTGATCGGCGCCTTCTATCGAGGGGTTTTCCGCTTGTCATTCCTCGTCTGTTTGTCCGATTTCCTTGCGCGATGGCTCGTCCGGCTGCTCGTGCTGTCCGCCATCCACACAATGTATTGCTGTCTATGATGATTGATGCTGATGAATGTTGGCATTGACCGTATTCCGACATCGTTTTGAGATGTTCCTCTAAATGTTAGAGGAACCACACCTCCGATCTGGCCGTCTGTCGTATTTCGCCTGCCCTGCCTCGCCCGTTGGTCCGATCCAGTCGAGCGATGACTCATCCGGTCGCACACGTTGTTCTTGATCTGATCGCAGCAGGCTTTTGAACGTACCTCCCCGCGTTGAGGTATTCGGCCGAGCGTTCGAAAACTCGCACCTTCGACCTGATAATCCACCACTTCAAGAGTTTTCTTTGGTTGTTGCAGATAAACATTGAATGAAGATCGGCATGCATAACCTTTTCGATGGAAAGGCGGAGCTGTGCACTCATCGCGTCTAACCAGCGCCGACGGAACCCGTTTTACAAACTGTTTTCGGTCGTTTTCATCAAACTTGTACGTTTACGTGTTTGAATCACATGATGGTCAGAAAATCGCCTTGATCGTTGAGTGTTACAAGCATCGTTGGAATTCATGGCCTTTGGGGCGACATAGACTGGTCATAGGGCGAACTGTGTTAATCCAGCTTATCTAATACTCAGTATTTTTCATCGGCTGCTATAGGTTACTTCGGTGTTTTCCATTCTTCGAAATTTATTTTACTAAACTGCCCTCATTTATCATGACACCTTCACTTGGGAACATTTAAATATTTGAATTCAACTCGAATGCCCAATCAATTTAGTCACAGCATGCCTATATCCAGCGAGCATCAACAGAGCTTACTGTCTGTTTAATTGGATTCTGTTGGATATCCTTGGACATTTTACTCACTACGACTCCATATTATTCATAATGTTATCCGTGCCAGTATTATTGTTCAATTCACGGGGATTCTTAAACAAGTTTACTTTTGCTTATTCAGCTTCACGTTCCTGTTTTCCCTCCAACAGAAAACCGCTGAAAGTTAAAACTGGTTCATCCCTCTAGGTGATACAGTGATCTCCCCGCACAGAGATCACATACATGGCATACCACTAGTGTTTCTAATGGGAATATGTAGCTACTTTCAAACATCGAAACAAGGACCCACAAAGCAGGAGTTTGGCATTTGACAAACGGACGCTACTGTAACTATGGCGCAGACCATGGTAGGCGATACGTACGGGAGCGGACCTAGCTAATGAACGCGTTGGCAATATAAGAGGGTGGGCAGGTCATCCGGTGTTTAGATTTCGCATGATCTGGAGTGTTCTTTCACTACCTACGACCATAGTGGCGATGTTATTCTTTCATGTGGCAATCGTTTTTCCTTTTGGTAGTTAAGTCTGACAAAGTTATGTAATTCGACGGACCGGAACCTATTTCCGTCATCGTACCAAAACTATTGTAGATTATCAATCTCATGTTCATTCTGTTGAGTATTGTGGCAGATTTATGATTTTAGATGAAACCCAACTGTGAAAAGTCAGGGCTTCGGCTGGATTTGAACCAGCGACAGACACAACATGCCTCAACGCGGCAAGCGGTCTACCAGCTGAGCTACGAAGCCACTCCAGGAGCTCGGAAATTTCACACTCGGACTCTGTTACCCATGTTCATTCGACACATTGTCACGAAGTAAAATGTCTAATTTCAACCCCATGACAGGTGATTCAAGCTTCGATCACTTCAGATGACTCTACTGCCTAGATTGAGGCGAATATGTACTGATATCAATTCTGGAACTGACGTTGTACGAGTATCGGATTCGTCCCTGTTCTGATTCATTGGATTGGGAAAATAAGAAGTTTTAGACTGACAATTTTGATACTAGATGCCGTTGGCCTTGTCCGCTTCATCGCCACTCCCCTGTGAACATCGCTTCCTACGGTTTAGATACCAGTCCATTTACCTCTACATAATCAGTCACTTTGGAATTGTTTTCATAGTGGCACTCATGAAATTCAACAATCTTCCTGAACATGATTAATTGGAGGGAATGGTCGAAGTCATCACAGCATGCTGTAGGTGTTTTTTTAATAACCCGTCCACACCGAATAATCCTTCATTAAAGACATTAACAAACAAATGAAGTGACATCATATTTTTATGGTAACTCGTTAACCTTCAGCTATCCACTGTTGCCTTCGGAATTCTGTCACGTTGGACATTTGGTCAGAATACACTTCCAGATCAACCACAGAGCTGTCTGCGAATGTGCATAGATCTTATGATCGTCATACCTGAGGATTTGTTTTCAGTAACACCTTCCTCATCATAGTTTTCATTACCATCCTCCCTATTTCGAAATCCACCCCATTTTCATATTTACTCTACACATGAACCACTTTTTCGATTTAACGTAAGTGATTAGGCACAATCTGCCTATTCATATCGCATTTTCTCTTGGATTAGTAAAACGCTTAAAAGTTACTGATTTGAAACTTGGTAGACCATATTCACCAACAGTGTACGTAGCCATTGTTTTTAAGTGGCTGTTAAACTCCTAAACTGGCTTGCCTGCACTATCAGGTGTCAAATTTCCTGGATATTTTTGTGTGTTCATTATTACTCCGATATTGCATTGTTTCTCTTTATTGGAATTACTGCGATATGCCTCGAAGATTTTCGACCTTGACTTAAATGCATCAGTTTTCTCCAGTTTCCCGTGGAGTTCATAATAAGTCACTTTTGCAAACAGCTGTTCTCAGTAATCCTCATCAGGCTTTTACAATTACAAAGAGTAAGTACGAGTTATATAGGGAAATTACGAGTGAAATAGGCCGTTAAATAATCAGAAGCGGTACGGATCACAGTCTGTTAGAGGGGGGTGGGAGTGTTATTAACTGCGTCTGCGTTAGCAATTATGCGATCAAAAATGGTTTCCGGTTTTCTGGAAAGTTAGTCTCATCAGTCACATTCTAAACGGTTGAGGACTTTCATCTGCTGGCCTCAAAACTGGCACCGATCGAATGCGATAGTACTTCTGTAAAGCATCTGAGTCTCAGCACCGACGTGCATTCATAACCACATTTCAGCCTGACGGACACGATTAGGTACAGAAACAGGTCGACTACTAAGTTGACCCGAGGGCTCCCTTAATTTCCTCGAACGGCGCTCAGACTTGTGCTATCAGTATACCAGACTGTCAAGAGTATATCCTCACAAAGCACGAATGTCAGCTGAGTTTCACTTGTCGGGTGCTGTTCGGTTTGCAGTGATACATTCATGTACGCATGCGTGCAATGAGCTTTACGTATATATGTGCGTATTCCAGTGTCAGTTGTACTGCTCTGTGTATGTGTGCATCGTCCTGTAACCATTTTAGGCTAATTTGATGATCGAAACCGCTGACGGTGGCTACTTCATATATCACCTGTAATGGACTCTGGTAAGAGGACAGATTTACTAAAGTTGGTCGCTGTTAGAAGGTTTGAGGGTGGTCCCTCAGAGGATGATACATCAGTGGAACATCCCAAGAGGCCAAACTGAAGAGGTCCTCGTGTAGTGAGTGGTCTTTTTCGAGAAACACTGTCGTGTTATGGCTGTAAGCTGTGTATGAAAATTCGTGTCGTTATAGCTCCCGACTCTAGCTGTCACTGCAAGCACAAATTGGTCCTTAGATGGATCGCGTTTATTCATTCAGAAAAAATAACTATCAACTGGCAATAATTATCCTATCCGGTCCGTGTAGATTTTAATAAATTTAACATCTGGTGTACAGCAACACAAAAATCATCCGTGCATGCGCACACTTGTTGGAGGCAATGGCTAATGCAAGTCGAACGCCAATCAAAATCACTCGCAGAACTCGTCTTTATAATTGAGTTTCGGCTTATCCAGTTCAACAGGTACTAAACTTTAGTCATCATCATCATCATCATCATAGACAGCAATACATCAGTGGTTAACACTAATGCTTAACTGCCACACAACCATGAAGAAACATCAAACCCTATATAGAAAGATAGAAGGATAAAGAAGGGGACGGGAAGGGACCTAACTAC
>QNGE01000078.1:377738-402937 GCA_008508345.1 Paragonimus westermani | reverse complement strand
GCTGTCACTGCAAGCACAAATTGGTCCTTAGATGGATCGCGTTTATTCATTCAGAAAAAATAACTATCAACTGGCAATAATTATCCTATCCGGTCCGTGTAGATTTTAATAAATTTAACATCTGGTGTGCAGCAACACAAAAATCATCCGTGCATGCGCACACTTGTTGGAGGCAATGGCTAATGCAAGTCGAACGCCAATCAAAATCACTCGCAGAACTCGTCTTTATAATTGAGTTTCGGCTTATCCAGTTCAACAGGTACTAAACTCTAGTGCATACTTTTGTTATTGGTAGGGTCCAGAAATGATTAGTTTCGTTTTTTGGATGGAAATTCGAACTCTAACTTCCCCTGTGCTTGTGACTAGAGCGTTGGTCGACGACTAGTGTACTAATTCGACAGTAATCAGTATTGGATCTTCAGTCGCGCTCTGTTATGAATAATCTCCGAAAATTTCCACTTATCTCGATATGATAAGCAATGTTTGTCGTGATTTAGTCAAAGTGAAATAAAATCCTGTTCTGCTTCCTAGTTGATTTACTGCAAATTGAACAGAGTGTTTATTGTTTTGCTTTTGTCAAAGCTCGTCGAGGGTGGTTCAGATCTGTATATCCTACAACTTCTATCTGCTCAGCTTGTATACCAACCGGCTGAAACTACCCGGATAGTCTCAGCTCTAGTCTGTTCACTGACCAGGCCAAAAATGCTTCATGTTGCAAATCGTCAATCAGTTTCGAGTTTCGTTTGTGTATTTTTTTGGTCATTTCTGGGAGATCTCGACGTTATGGTTAATAATTACATCAAAGATCAACACAATAGTAATGGATAGCAGTTTTGTCTTTAATTCTGTGTCAGCTCACATGGTCATTTGCAGATGTGCAATCAACCCTTGTTCCGCCCTCAATTTGTTTTGCATGAAACTACCATAGTGAATGTTTATTTGTTCATTCTGATGTTTCTGTCTGTTGTGATCATTTGATTGTGATGATACTTTTGCTTTGACACCTGTTACCTCAGGAAGACACTTTTCTGTGTTCTGATAGGTTTTTATTCCTTTGTTGCTGCTGTGAATGAGTGATTGAAAATTTAAAACAGAAAGTTGTACACCTATGAAATTACCAATGTCGGCGGTGAACTACACCAGAACTACCTGGTATCGAAGGCTGTCGTGAAGGCTGCAATGTTGCAAAGCAGTTAAACAGGATCATCTGTCCTTTACAAAGCTCCGTTTGTGGTCTACGAGAGTGGGACGATGTTTTTGCCGGTTCATTGGACTCCTCATCTTCTGTATATAAGCTTTGTTCTTCAATTGACGCCTCACTACCTATTGAGTGTACGGCTATACGTAAAGACCCGATTAGACTTGAATCAGGCAATGCATGGGAGCTACGTGGACTGTCATCAGTTGTTCCCAAAGAGTGTGTTTGACATATGGCTGAGCCTTTCGCGGATATTTTCATCCAATGTATCACGCAAAGTAGAATTATCGATAACTGGAGAAAGGCCACCTAAAAATTTCGACCGATTCCGCTCACGTCGGAAATATTAAAGGTTGTTTTACAGAAAAGTATTGCGCGTCCACATCACTTTGCTTGCTGTCCATTCCTGTCCACCATTGACGCGTCAGTCTGTCATATGAACTAAGTCTTGTCCTCTGTTAGTCAACGCAGGACGACCCTATTTTTATCTCCCACATTAAAAGAATGCCTTCAACTGCATCAAGGAGATATTTTTCCTGAGGAATTGTCATATTCAACCTCCTTTCTAAGCCCGTTACTTGATTATTGCTCTATCGTCGGTAGTTCGCATTCCTAGACGATTAGACATCATTTACTCTTCGGGAATTAAGAGTATCCTTCTGTGACGTCATTTTTTCTCCATCTTTCTTCACTTTATGCATGCTTTATACACGTTCCAGCAGACTAGCCTCTACTGAAGTGTTCGGGTAGTATCTTTATCGGAGTACGAAATTCACAAGTACTGTCATTCCACACCATGCTGGATAGCCCTATTTAACCAATCGGATCGTCTGGCGCACGGCTTACCGATTCGTACACCTCTTTAAGAAGTGACTTATTCGCATTTTCTTCGACTGTCCCAACTACGGATTGACAGGCTAGTTTTCCACCGGTCAGCAGCTCCATTATCATATGAAGCCAACATTTGGTTGTCTCTTCGTGTTGACAATGTTTTTTCCAAGTTAAAATTAACGGAACCCTTTTCTGCATTTTGTATCCAGTCACTTTTCCAATCCCTTTTACCGAAACCCGCTTCTTGATAAATGTGTGCATACTCTTCACCGCTTGTGTTGCTCTCTATCAACTTCTCGCTTCTACTAAAGATTTTACCATATTTTTCCAGATCCACCAAACACATGTACAGCGATAGCTATATTTCTCGTTTCATCTTATTGAATTTGTTGTTCTTCAACAGCTTTATGCTTGTATATCGTTCACTTTTAAAATTGTCTGCTTCCAACCCTCCTTCTTGTACTGTTCTTTCTAGTGCATATGCGGATTTTCGACCAAGTCCAGTTACAAGTCTATATACGTTCTTTGTCAAAAAAGTATACTGAATGATTCCCAAATCAGGTGGTGCGAAATGTACACGGACGGTCGACGTAATTTGTATTGAAACCGACACAAAATAGCGCGGTTTTCGTGCATTCGTTTTTCCCCATTGATCGCGCGGGTGATCTTTGCAAAACACCGTTCATTCCTCACACGATATGCTCCGACCGACTGGGCACCATATCCCGAGCACTGCACATGGTTTGAACCAACGAACGTCTCTGCCAGTGTGACGTAGTAATTCCCGAGGAGCAGTACGTTCTTATCACTAAAACCACTGACAGTACGCTTTGGTAAGACTGACTCTCTCAGCCCAGTTGACCAGATTTGAGTTATTTCATGGGTTGGTGCATCTTCACCTTGCATTGTGGAAACGTCCATGTTGTCTTTGAATCAATTATCTTTGACTTCCTACACGAGTGTTTCGCTACCTAACTTATTGTGGCGAAACTGTGATTTGACTCTCTGCCCTCCACCTTGTGACCAGTCACCAAAGGTTGTTTTTCAATGAGTAACGTACTGAACCTGATAGAATTATGGGGATTCACTTGAACTAGGGCTGGTTTAGTGAACGGTGTTCGGTGGTGGTCAAGTAATTGGTGGGTATCGAGACGTGGTCACTTGTAACGATTACAAATTACTTTACTCGCTCTAAGTGGATGGGTTTCCAGCGATTGCTTGTGTAGGAGTGTTGCGATTTTCCGATGCTAGTCGTGTTTCTGGATATCAGGTTCCAGCCGGCTAACGGATGCTGACAGCTCCTGTTAATTTTTTTTTTATCCAAAAACGAATTCCGTACCCGTTTTTGTGATTTCTCTGTTATCCTTCGGTTAGTACGATTTGTTGTTGAGTACACCATTTTTGCATAACATCTGACTATAGCAACGCATCGGTGGCATTTTTTAAATACAATTTCTGATGGGGATTTGAAACTAACCACTGGACCTTTCTCTCCTATTGCCTTAAAGCAATCGATCGATTTGGCTTGGAATCGGTACGCTTCTGATTATTAGTAACTGCATGTGTGATCACGATTCGCCTGCTCTACCCCATTCGCCGATCACATTAGGATTTGTGCAAGACTTTTCAGCAGCCTTGCCTAGTAATTGTCCATGGAAAAGTGTCCACCATATATTCGTGCTCTGCAACAGTGAATGATCAGTCTAATGTTTAACTTTAAAACTTGTTGGTCTGTGAATTGAAACTGAAGCTCCCAAGGTCGCCGTCTGCCGTAGTGCCAGACTTACAGCGCATCATTAAGTACAATTCTGTTCATCCTAAATAGGACTGTGTGGTTTTTGTAGACTCAAGGTTTCACAGTGTCTCCTGTTTGTGTCTGGCACGTGCGATCAGAAAATGGCACTGAGAGGAGGTGTGACCGCACAAAGGTTGCTGTGAACAGTTTTAAATAAGACATCTCAGAAAGATGCCTAATCCAGTATTATGTGTACTAAGGGAGTGAAAAGAGTGCTGTTATTTCATTAAAAAAGTAAACATCACAGGCTACTCATGAGATTTTGAGTAGACAGTCATCATGACTCTTTCGGAAGAAACTACACTGTGTGACGCCGTAGTGCAAATTAACGGTTCTTCATCCCTTTAGAGAGTTGATAATGGCGTATGTGATATGAAATACGAGGGTTGTTCACACACTTGTGTTGGAGACGGATTGTGCGGGAACGTAACATTAGATTGAAAGAGCACCGAAAAAAACATTGTGAGAACATCTTCAGACAAACGGGAATAATTAGATATGTTCAAAATTTCAGCTGTCACGCGTCAGACACCGGTCATTCAATTGATCCGGAAAGTGTAGATGTCATTTGACGAATGATTAGAGCTTCACAGAAGTGTTTAGTTGGAGAGGTCATTGGAATCTAGGATGCCAAATGTGTTTTAAGTGTGACTGAAGATCTCAGACTCCGGTATGTGAAGCCAGTCCCGAATCGATCAACCTGACCTACATTGATGACTGGATGAACTGACATTTTCCACCAATCTGGACCAACACACCTACTTCCGAAATCTCCAAAAATCAATCGAACCTGACCGGTTGTATCACTCTCATTTTTCCTGTCTTCCACGTATCCCCACCTATCAGAACTGGAAACTTTTGTCTGTGTACACTATACCTGCTGTTCTGTTCAGTTGCTCATTTTTAGCCTACCTTAAATATCACTAAATGTGTCACTACGTCCTAATCGAATTCGTGGGACCAACAGCAAATAATGAACTAGTTCCGACCCATTGCTGGTTCCGGCTCAGTGGAAACAACAAACTGGGAGCTGAGGATACAGTTGTGACCTCCTAGTATTTCGGGTTACAAACACTTTCATAGGTGGCAATATGTAAAATAATTGGTTAGGGACTATGAGATAGACATGTGTAAGTCATCCTTCGTTCTCTTGGTGCTTGAATCACTGAGGGTTTGTCTGTTTGACGGTTATCAGACCAGTGACAATGAAGTGACAGGGACAATTCTGATTTACTGTAGTTCTGTCGTTCCAGTCAAGAGCCCCGTCTCTATGGCGTGCTGCCATCCGTGAGCCATTAGCTTACAACTTACAATCACCATAGACTTGTTCAGCTGGTCCGACGAAATTTCTGCGCCACGAGTGAAACCTCATCTATACATATAATTAACGGGTCCTTGCAAGTTGTGTTGAACTATTTATCGGGCTCAAACATTTTCCAACCAATCGTAATACTAACATGTATATCCAAAAATAAAGCCGGTTGCATCCATCTAGGTTATATGTGGGAGAAGAAGGTTAGTCACCCGAATTAAAATGAGCGCGCATATATGACGACTGTGAGAGCGGTGTTGTTCTACAGCTGCTGAAAGGGGGAGAACTCGAACGGTCATTGTACAATTGGCTGTCGATGCCCGCGTTAAGTCATACTGAGAATTTGCAATGATTGGTCTCGAAGGCGTTTATTCTGTGACAGGAACAGAGTGCTCTGAATCACTAATTCTTTACGGATCTGTATATTTAGACGAGTTGGCCCTATTTTCATTACCTATCACAATAGTTATTTGCCGAATGATGCAACGTACTGGACGGAAACTTATAATTCAGCGCTGTAATCTGAGACCGACTGCCAGTTTGCCATCCCAAACCGTGGAAATGTGCAGATTTCTAAGGTCAGATCGTGTATTAATAATTCCAATCCATCGCTCACTAATCTGTATGCTATTTTCAGAGTCCATCCGTTCGCTGACCCACGGTAAGAAGTTAACAACCTATGAATTGGTGAAGCGAACTGAAGCCAGCAGCTGTTTCTTCGGGGTCGGAAAGTCTGATTTACCACCCCCCCACCCCCAGATGGGATCCCGGTGATTCGCCCGACCTCTAGTTGTAAACATTGGAGGAAATCTGATTTACTAAAGCTCAGTGGTGTGAATGCTACCGCATTTTGACTGCATCGTCGCTAATGAACAGACAATGAATGATGTGGAAGCTGTGATTTGTTTTAACACAAAACTGACATTTGTGTTCTTGACACTTTGCCGTCAGTTATTTGAACTTTGCTATAAGTTTTCTCAAATCGATTTTGTTTGCTCACTCTGATTTAACGTAGTCATTCCATTAACTCATTGGATAACATCTTCCTTTCAGCCAAATGTCCGGGGATCGCAACCAGTGTGTACTTGTAACTGGTGGCTCCGGGTATATAGGCAGCCACACATTGGTCGAACTTCAAGTGGCTGGTTACGATGTAGTCGCTGTGGACAATCTGGCCAATTCAAATGTCGGTAAGATTATCGTGTTCTTTCGTTTGGTGGTGCCATAGTGGTTTTATGCAGTTAGTTTTTGTTGTTACACCAACCCCATCTTTTCTGGGTTTTTTTCCGCACGTCTACATTTCGAGTCCGGTTGTTTTTGAGCGGATGTTCACCACCGTTTCTGTCTTACTTAAGTATTCGGGCTCGCTTAAATCCGCCTGGTTTGAATAGAAGCCCAAAATTCAAATTCTTCTGTACTTGCCGATAGTGCATATCACTTGACAACCCGATTTATATGTGTATGACTATGTATGGTTATATGTATGTATCAGGCGGACCTTTTATAATTAGACATCTCCGAAGCGAGATATCGAAGGCACACGTCTGCAACTGTGAGTTTATCATATGGTCTCCCGATGGAGTGCTTGCCTCCATGTTTCATGTGTTTACTAAACTCTTCGTCACACTGGACACTGTCTATCGTTGCCACCAATGGCTAGGTACAACCACGAAGTGGTCAAGCAGTGACGTGTTCACGAAATACAGAGGTTCTGACCTATTGTTGAGTCAGCTGGACGAATGTCGTCGGTTTGGCTAAGGGTCTTCTAATCTTTTAACTCTGTGATCAGATACGTTATCGATGATGACAGCATGCCACAGTCAATTGCTTGACTTCATCCCCAACATTTCCAGCATTTGTTTGTCACTTCGAAAAATTTTTCACTCTGGACTATTGTGGTGAACGGCAATTCGTCACATTATCGTCTGGTTAGACACATGACCATCATGAATGAGTGGTTGAAACGTTGTATCTGTTCTCTCACCTTCAATCGATAATTGAACAATCAGGTCTTCTTAGTCTAGCTGAAGTTGCTGACCGCTAAGTTTACACTTATATTATGAAGACTGTTTTTTGGAACTCCACCTCATATTTGGTCGTCACGCTTAAACAATGAGGTCAACAGTTGATTCTGACAACTCTAAACGCGTTGTGACTAATGAACTAATCTGTATCATTGGGTGTGTCTTGACAACGGATGAAACACATTCAACTTGAATTATAACTAAACGTGGGTGGACTCTGTTGACTAGCACAGGTGACTTCTCTTGTCTAATCTCACGAACACTTGCGCGTTCTGGCAAGTCACAAGTTCCATAAGCTTTCCATATAAAATCAACAGCTATAACAATCTTGTTGTTTGCTACTAATTTGGGTTATGTTCTTTTTGTTTGTAAGTACACAAGATGGTTACACGCAAATCTTTGCTTACGTAGGGTGGTTTTGCCAGACTACTAGGAATAGTCTCTAAGTGGACTCAGTTCACTGTCTGTTTTATTCAGCATACAGTTTTGAGACTCATTCCTTAACGGGTTAGCCGTAGAGATTTGTTAGTTTCCACATGAATGACCGTGTTTCGAGCGGGTGTCAGTTGCAGCTGTACGAAACATCATCGATTTGGTTATATTCACGTGATCAGTTTATTGTCATATCAGTCCAATTTAACCGTACACTAAGTGCACATTGAGTGGTGAATGTTTAGCATTTAACGTACACCCATAAACACCTTCAGAGGCAGTTGAACGGCAGTTGAAGTAGTGAATCGAAATTATAACATCATAACTTACTGAATCAAATTGTTGACAGCAAGAATGAAAAAATACTCGTGTGGTTTCATAATACTTTTTGAATGAAAATAGCGTTTGTGGAAAAATCGGACTATTTAAGAGGTAACTCCTAGAGGATATTAATGCCCAATTTGGGCTTAATGTTGCTTTCTCACAGCTAGTTTCCAAAAATTCTATTTGGGTGCAAAAAGTTTGGCCAGTTGCGAGAGACGTTCAAATCCTCGACCACTCATTTGTTTTCAATCCAAAGTCTTGTTCAGTGCGATAGACGATGTCAATGTTTTTGGCTCCACTGAGGAATTCCAATTATAAGATCACTGGATAAAGTTAACAACACATTTGCGATTGGACAGCTTGGACACTATTCACAATCTGTACCTTCTCACCTACCTGTTTCTTCACTCACTTTGGTGCATTGGAGTTCTCACGTTAGAATTTTTGACTACACCGTGGATACGATTGGCTGAACTAGCGCAAACGTCTAATGTTAATTAGAACGCTTCATATTGGTTACTTTGATGGAGTCAGTGGCCGGGATTATTCGGGATGTTAGCAGTCTTACCACTTAGAACGGAGTGTGTGACCAACGCTGAGCAGGGACTTCGTGACCAGATTCATTGCGATCCTCCAAACGGTGGACCGAATCCGTTTTTTAATATCTGTGAGGATTTACGAGTTTTTGGGTTTGTCTGTGAGTTTAATGTCTATGAGAAACTAGCTTTGGGGCCACTGATGAACATCGGGCTGTGTGATGAAAACATTTTATTCTACTTACACTTACGGTTGGAGGTCACAAGTACACTGGTATGAGTCCCGAAACATACAGATTTATTATCGAAGCAATCGAAGTAGGCGATGATTGAGTCGCGGACGTCCTTCTGTAGGCAGTGACGTGTTTTATTGCTAGCGACTGGTTTCGTGTGGATTGCATCCGTCACCTAGCACATCCTCATAAGTGACCGGAGTAAGTTCATGTCTGAAGCGGAGATTGATGTGTTGGTGGAATGGACTTCCATGAACATAGTGATTACACCGGATTTGTTTGTGGTCACACGCCAAGGTTTAGTCTGAAAAAGGCTTGTGTACAACTGTTAGTCGATACACAGACGGTCGTTGTAGAGCTGTCAGAAAACCGCATAATACTTATTAACCTAGAATCTTTGGAAATTTGAGGTTTTGGCGCCGGTGTTTTATCGACTCACCAGGCATCTTCAGACTAAAAGATTTTGCTGAGTTGAGGAGACTGATTTTAGTCACGCTGTCAGTTGTGACCACGATGGACAGATTCCAATCACCAATGTTGAGTGCAAATTCAACAGAATGTCTTTCGCGCATCTCAACTCGGTCGTGGTTACCGATGTTTTAAATGAGCTGATTACGTCACCGTGGCGCGCTTCATGTGACTAACATCATGTTATGGAGGTGTTCTTTACTTCGCCACCAATCGACTTACGACCCCGCTACTGACATCAAGGGTAGCCAGTGTTGTTGGATGGACCAGAGGACATTTTGTTGGTTTGGAACGTTACGAGGTAACGTTGTTAGATAGCCCTCGTTTAAGAATATCCTAACACAGAGCAGCCGATTTAGATGGTGGAAGACGCCTATGACATGATCCAGTGGTCTTGAGTAGACAATCCCCTACTGAGTTCACAGTTTGGTTAGGCACAAACTTAGGCGGCGGCTGAACCTCTCCACAATATTAAATTTATTGAACCCGAAGAACAACGAAAGCTCTGTCTGTTCTACTACTTTGTGCAAAAAGAGTCCTGGATCTTCGGGATTGTCGAGCTACTTCTTTCCGTGCTTCTTTGTTTCTGCCAATGTGAATGCACTTACCTTGAGAGTAGCCTCCTTTTAATGTCACCTTGATCAATACGACGGTTATGTTCATGTGAACCATGAGATTCAAGCTGATAGAACGGAGGCCACGTGAGATTGGAAGAAGAGAAGGGAGTGAGCGAAGTGTTGTGCCCTGTGTAATCATGGCGACGTTGCTGTGTGGGTGATTTGTTACTTATGTTTAACTGTAGCACAAACACGAGAAAGCATTTATAGTCTAGAGATGAACTAGAGCATGGCATAAATCCTACTTCTATACACTCGTATGTCTTAGGCCAGACCGTCAGCATCAAAGCACTTACCATCGGGTGGACAAACACCTGAACCCTCAGTATAAATAACGTAACATGTACTAGATAGCTTTATGAATTTCCATGGTAGACATCTTCAGCTGAACTGACTCTACAGACAACTCAGTCAGATATCAGCTACAGCGCCGAACTAATCATTTTCTTGAAAGGTTCTGTTCACAAACTCTGTGATTCTCCCGAAAGATGCAGGTTATGTACAGGGATTACCTATTATGGTGAGCATCTACCTTGTTCGGGTTGTTGTTATTCACCTCACACACTCCACTGACAGTCAATTACTAATCCACATATTGACAGGACCTGGTAACACATGAGTATGAGGTTCGAACCCCTGACAGTGTGGTCGTCAGGTTTTCAATCTGTGCTCAAGTGTATTTTCGTCATCTGTGTTGACTCTCATTTATTGACTTGAGAAAAACTAGGAATTTCTCATCATTCTGTTATTGTACCTGCTACTCCTTGAGGATTTTTCCGAACTGTACTTCCAGTGTGTGGATAGTCACATTCTGATCAGTTTATAAATGTGTCCGATCTATCACTTCGCTCTTGTTTGGCGCACAAAATCCTTCTAAACTCTACATCCTTTGCAAAATTAACTTAGGATGAATGGCTTCATTTTTAGAGTACTCACGAATATTTTGCCCCTTGTACAGTGATATTCTCTCCGGTGGTACCAAGCCTTGACCACCCATTCATGTTCTGCCTTCAACGTTTTCTTGAAATACTCTCACAATCAGTACGTTCAGACTCTTTCTCGATTGTTGCGTTCTGTAGTTATTTTCGTTTGGGTTTTACCGAGAACTCATCAGCATTTGGTTCATTTTTAGGCTCGCTTCTAAATAGTGTTTCGGTGTAAAATGTCATGGAGCGATTAGTTTTTGAAGTTCATGAAGTCATCAGACTAGCTGACACTGTGTCACATGGTTACCAGATTTGCTACACGTTCCCATAGTGATGACCACTGCCAGCATATCCACCATTTATGCGCCGGTGGAACCGATCGATCGATCGCATCTTTAGCCAATCATCGTTTACCGTTTGCCGATTGATTTGATTGTACTGACGTGGCAAGGTGAATTGTGTAAAGACATCTAGTCTATTTAAGCTCTACATTGTTGTGTACACAGTACCAGTGATGCCTAGCGAGAAGCGCAAGTGTGTTCTGGTGACTGGGGGTTCTGGCTACATAGGGAGTCACACAGTTGTAGAATTGTATGAGGCCGGATATGATGTAGTCGCAGTAGACAACCTTTCCAATTCCAATATCGGTGAGTTGTAGAAATTTTGATTCTCGTACAATCGCTTGAGACGTCAGATTCAGTTGGTGTGCTGTTCTGAAATCAAAAATGCAATGCAAACCTAGCAAACTTTTTGTTGATTGTTTGGTTTGTTGTTCCGAATAGTAGTACCAAATGAGACGTTTCGGGTTGAAGGTCGTACGTTCTGACCCATTGGAGCTGAATTTCTCACACTGTCGTTAATACGATCGAAACCATCACATAAATAGTTGGCAGTAATACTTAATTGTTATGAAACCGCGAAAAAATACTGTATATTCGAGAAAAAGGAATTCGAGTAGAACTTTTAACATAAAACCCTTGAGATTCAGGCTGAAGCAATCAACGTTAACACTAGGATTTAACGTCTTGCAAGTAACAAGTAACTTGACTGCAATTGCGAACCAGGCGGGAGCTTTCAGTTCCATCCTTTCTCATGTTATGTGTACGTTTTACATATGTTAAGTGTGGTGCAAATTTCTCTTCTAATTGGAATCCTTAAACTTCAGAACATGTACGTTTGTGTTTAACGTTGCTTGTGTTTGACATTAGTGTCGAAGCAAACATATGAAAGAAGTGTATGATAGAGTGAAAATAAATCGCAGAACAATCATTGAATGGAACACTAAACTAATTCGGCGAACCTACTGCACGAGTGCTGTCGGCCACGGTTCTTCCTTGTCCGACAGCGTTGTGGTTGTCATTGTTTGAACTCCAGCCACGGAAGCCAAGGACACCTCACTGAAGTGAGCATTGATGTAAAAATTCTCATACACTTACTGTAACTGCAAAGTAAGCTTGGACTTAAAAGTTGTTTGTTATCGGAAGGAAACAACTAGGTACTTATAAGTATGCTCCACCTAAGCCTTTCGTGTTAACTTGCACGGCCTATGTATCTCGCCAACCGCCGCTAATCGTAGGGTGTCTTCATGCTTACGGATATGGTTTTCTTTCAGGCGTAGTGAACTGCCGCTTGTTTCAACTCTATCACACACAAACGGACAACGACATACCAGACAATGGTTTGCTATGCTTAAGCACACTACTTTGCTCTCTTTCGAGAAATAAAACCTCCTCAGGTCCAAATAGTAAACGTCCATGCTCTTTAAATTATGGGTACACCCACGTATTCCGCTCTGTGTTTAATCTGGAGTGTTCCAACTCGAAGAACCTGACGTGTTATTAAACTTCGGTAGCCGAATGTAACTACAATTACACTTGGTCTTTTGTTTTTTTTTCCTGGATACTTTCTTCGCAAGTTCCCTGTCAGGAAAAGTGCGGGGGCCGAGCAGTGTTTTAGCACTTCAACACCTCTGTGCGCTATCTTACCGTTTAGCTAGTAAAGCCATGTTGAGTCATCCTTAAACACTTTGACATGTCTGATCTCATCTCTTTTCACGGGGTGGATGTTACACCGTGGCGAAGTGTTCATATTTATCTCCACAATTATAATTCTGTGGCAGTGATCGGTTTTGTCCTCATGTCCGTTCATATTTGTTGAGATTGTTGATTCGACGTTCACACCGCCAACATTCTTGTTGCTACCCGTCCTCACCTGTTCATCTAAAGCAATTGACGTTCATCCTGACTAATGACCTGTTGGCAGTTGACGGTAATTACATTGACCTCACCGTCATCAGTGGTACTTATGAAATCGGGCTAGCGATGACCCGTTGGTGGCGACGCGGGTTACGTTCCACATACGGATGTGTTAGTTTCTACCCCACCCTTCGGTTATCTCGGTCTGACAGAATTCAGCCCCTCACACCTTACTTACTATGTAATTTGTATGTCTATTTTTGGTGTGAAACGTGGGTGCTGATTGTTTTTGCTTATATGATACCAAGGTACCTGCATCTTACAAGCACACAACGGAGTAGCAAGTGGAAGTAATGATGTACCACCGTCATCTCATTAGGTTGACTGACTTCACAGGCAAACAGCGGCCAAATTCACACCACTGAGCTTGACTAGCAGCTGTCTTCTTCAACGTCTCCAACCGCAGACAGTGTAGGTTATGATATTCGAACCCTGGACACAGACGCGAATTAAATTGACTAACTCTCTGGTTCCTCCTTTAATTTCTCCATATCGTGTCATCATGTGTTGGTTTCACGTCTTACGCCCATCAATTTGGGCATCGTCAGCTAGTTCCGGGTGCGGCGGACGATTAAGTGACATTCTCATCATGTGACTCAAACACTGAAATCATATCTATAAAAACAACAAACAAACTTGGTTGACCCTCACTGGTGAACATGCGCCTTCTGATCGTATCGTGATGTCATCCGAAACCTGTCATTAATCGTAAACATCGGTGATCGCTTGTAAGATATCCGCACCGAATTTAATACGAATAAAGTCAACCAGTTTGGGCGTCGTGTTTAGCATGTTATTGAAAAACAGAGTGAGGGTAGCACAACGTTATGAGCAAATTGTAATACTCTACGTTTCAACCACCTCGGGTGGTCTTTCTTAGGAGTATTGTAATCGATTACAACACTCCTGAGGAAGGCCACCCGAGGTAGTTAAAACGTAGAGTATTACAATTTGCTCTTAACGTTGTGTTATTCTCACCCTGTTTTTTAATCGATAATCACCCTTTTTATTTCTGACACATCCGTTACCACGGTTAACCTGTGTGAAGGCAACTTTCTACAGGTCTAAATACCACCACATGATACACAATATATTTAACTTCAGGATCAATTTCGGTTCGAATGTTTTAAATCAACCATCGTATCTCTGAATACGATTTACACAATCTGCCTTTAGGAGTCCCTCTGGCATTTTTGGTGAGAATGTCATGTCTAAAGTCAGTGTTTTATGATATCTACGTTCCATTATTATTTAAGCTCCGTGTTCCTACTCTACTGATTGTTGTGGCCACTTCCCCAGTATGTGCTCATCTCGTCAATTCTCAGAACGAATAACCCGATTAACCGTGCTATCATTTCCGTTTCATTTTCAGAGGCCATCAGACGAGTTGAGAAGATTGTCGGTCGACCGATCCCATTTCACGTCATGGACCTCGTTGATATGAGTGCAGTTGAGCAAGTCTTTGATGAGGTTCGTTGTTCTCTATATCCAGTCGTTTTTACAAACTAAAAGAGAATTGATATTTCGTTCGAATTCCTTGTTTTTTGCCCTCTTACCGTAACTCCCGTTGGAATCCTGTTGCTCATGGATATTTAAGCACGATGAACTTCGACCATTCAAACCTACTTAGTTTTTGCGCCCCCTTTTTTTCAATGACAGTGAAGGAGGAATCAAAACGTACAGGCATACCAACTTACGCAAACACTTGAACTGTCTGCGCTCACCACTCCATGGTTTAGTGGATAATTTGAAGCAGTTGGTTTGATTTCCTTACGTGCGCGCTGATTGTGAGACCGATTGAGGTCGGACCAGCTGTTCATCACCTGGGTGGTGGCTACTAAAATCACTCTTTCGCAAAACCTCTGTTAATCACCTGTACAGTTGCGGTGGTAGCTTGTTCGTCCACATGCCACCCATGAACGCTCAACCGACTTTAGCCAATAGGAGGAAGGAAATACAGCAACTGAGAGAAGTAATCGAACTATTGTCTTGCAACTCCTATGATTGTCTTCCGGCTGTCTAGCGGATGGTTTTGTGGACTATCATTCTAACGCCGTAGTCCGGATTCCCCGGCGTGCATGGTGTTGATGAAACCCAACAAGGTCTACCTAATTGTGTGTCACTCCGCTGTTGGTCACTATAACCAACTGCCTATATATGGGTATCCTATTGTCACTCGGGATGGTAACCACCGGCCTGAATTAAACGACTCTTTTTGTTTACCATTCTTATTCAGTAAACAGTCCCTGCCGTCCGCAATAACAATAACAGCCTGTCTATTCAAATGTTCGGTTAAGCTGAACATTAGGATTAATATTTACCTTTATCTGAAGGCTCTGTCAGTATATAACTCAGGTGACAGCAAACACAAAGATTGGGGTTGTAATGCTGCTCCTAAAGATGACATATCACGTGAGAAGGGAAATAAAGGTTTGCAGCCTGTTCGCAACATATTGTTAAATCTCTCCGGGCGATTTAGGTGTAAATCACATGGTAACGCTTCTTCAGACGGTCGGGTTAACGGGACTATCTTCCAAGTCGAAAAAAAAACGTCAGAAAAGACGATCGGAAGAATTGGAATTTATACGGTAGTATTGGATAAGAATTACAATAAAGGTGCTATCTCACCTTGAATGTGAATTGCTCGGATGCACAAATTACCCAACAGGAAAGCGTTCGAAATGGAGTAAACAAAAGACGAATCCGCCAACAGCCACCAGTCGACGGGAAATGCACTCATAAAAACAGTCGGGTGCAGATGAAGGTGGATACGTGTCAAACAGTATCAAGTGGGGAAGTTTTACTAGATAAGCAGTGATAATCATGAGAAGAAGAAAGCAAATACTTTGCAGTTATGATACGAGATTCATCATGACCGCTTACTGCACACAGCAAGGAGCAATAAAGTCAAATTTAAAATTGGCTTTTAACAAACAAACCAAACACGCCTCAACGAATTCATCGTCTCCCATTCTTTCCTATTTCTTCACCGTTTTGTTCTGCTGGATGACCTTTTTTGCGATATTCCTTCCATAACTGCGCGTCCGCCGTGTTTGCCGAATTATTTGCTCATTCAAAAACGTTCACTTCTGTCTTTTTAAAATCTCAAATATTATTACATGACGGCTATTGAGATCTTGCCTACATGATTGCCTACCAAAGGATAGTGTAATTCTCGATTCATACGGATTGTTGATTATTTTCATTTATGATTGTGCCGTGCCCTCCCTCACACTTCAACAAAGAACATCCGCAAGGAAAGCCAATGCGTTCTAAATGGGTGTGTTTCTTCTGTTGGTCGGAGCGTCAACGTATTCAGCGATTGTAGCTTTGTCGTAAGGAACCCATTGTGAACCTATTCAGAGTAATATACGTAGCTTGAAGCCTTAACTTGAAGTCTTAACTTGTTCACGACACTTAAATGAAATATCAGAATGTGGCTTATACCCGTCCACCAAATTAAGAACTCAATCTCGAGACCAGGTTAGAGTTACCTAAAATTTCTACAAATGGTTTTGATACTGCGATTTCTCTAATGGTCATTACTCTCACGCTTTGCAATTCCCCATTTGACTTAAACGTCATTCCCATGTGATCCCAGCTTATCGATTTGAATAAGCTTCTCAACTTCTCTGTGAAATCAAAGTTATTTGTTAAGGTTTACCGTAGCTTATACTTATAGAGAACTTTATTTCAAGTATGGCCGAATTTCATTATTTCTTCGCCATCCCCATAAGGTAAAATTTTGTTGTCTGCTCACGTAATTGCTTATTCATAGGTCAGCAGAAATGAATAATTAACCTGTACGGTATTTTTATGCCTAACGAACTGATTTCCTTCCTACTTGTTTTTCTCAGCACACCATCGACTATGTTATTCATTTTGCCGCCCTAAAAAGCGTGGGTGATTCCGTGTCTCAACCGTTGCATTACTATGAAAACAATATGGTCAGCCTGTTAAATTTGCTTAAGGTGAGTTCATGTGTACGTATGACTGTTGTTTGTGTAACTTGGAGGAAGGTACATTGTATCTCCGTTTTTTTTTCAGAGTGAGAATTCCAATGAGCCTTTCTATTAATGTTTCTTTATGTTACAAATATCTCTTCATAATAGAACTTTTATGGTCCTCGAAGTAAAACTTTCCGTCACATTCTTCCGCACCAGTTGTTCACTGTAGGTTGTTACAGTGGATATTCGCTTACCTTGACTCAAACTTATACGCTATAATTATACAGCGACATTTGTTCATCGGAAGTTGCAAACATGGAGAGTGGATTAAGTATTTCCATATTCATTGCCTTTTAAAATACAGTTCAACCTACTTAACGTGGCTCCAATGCGTAAATACTTGGTGGCTGGTTCAGTGTTCGGATAAAACTTATTAATATACACCACTGTATGCTTACATACCACTAAGCCATGCTAACTGGATTTAGTTACATGCTAAGTGAATCTCCTTCACACAACGAAGTCACATTGTCGGACGTGTCACAACTAGTCTATCTTGCCAAATGCACCCAGTGTGAGGTTTAAACATCTAAAAATAGTGGTTAGGACAGTCAACAGAATACTCTTCCCTGGTCGCTTCTCATGATGGACGTAGTTGACATCTTTACTCTCCGATAATGTTATCTATAAAGTGGGAGCGCTATAGATTATTATGGTCATGTTTTACACTCAACCTTGCTTAAAATCCGTGGATTTTCCCTTCTTGATCGTTGAACAATCTTGTTTGGCGTTAAGATACAGATGCAATAACGTCAAAGAAAAGATCAATAAACGGTCCATGTTTGTGTGCTCCAGTACAGTTTACATCACTACCATCGTTTGCACAGTTTCGCTTACCGCTGAACTAATGTGCTTCATCTGCTTGTTAAGGAATGTGATCTAACAAGGCTACTTGTGCCCTTATTACAATTCCTGACTAATTCAGTTGCTGTGATTTATTCACCTGTATGTATACTCAAGGAATGTATTGTTTGGGTCCAAAACGGCTTTTTTTACTGGTGTTTCTATTTTTCATGTCACTAGGTGTTCTTTACTGTTAATTCGAGTGATGCAGACATTTTCAAGAGACGCTTTTCATGTGTTAGACAACGAGAAACATGTGGTGTTGTACATGAACAGTACGTACACATAAAACAAGTATTTAGAACTTCAAATGAAAACCACGTCACACTCCAGGTTCCTGACATCCATGAACAGTCACTCTTGGCATAATATATAAGTAATTCCAGGCGAAGCACTCCCATTCTCTTTGTTTATGTTAAAGGTTAAATCGAACTGAGTTTTCAAGTTCGCAAGCCATTTGCTTCTAACCAAGATCTCAGTTTACCACTGTAACCTCCTTGTTCTGAGCTGGTTCACTTTATATCGCTTTGTCTCTTGCTTCACCGGAACCTGAATTTTGTCTCGCATTGTTTGTTTCGTAATCTTCCTATTAATGGAAAAAGAATTCACACAAATTCTTTGATTAACTTTCCTAACAGTATTTTTGCACTTTTATTGACCCAGGTCATGGCAGCCCGTAATATTAAAAACATGGTATTCTCCAGTTCTTGTACGGTGTACGGCGAGCCACAATCACTACCAATCACCGAAGAACATCCAATCGGAGATTGTATTAACCCTTACGGAGCAACCAAGTTCTTCGCTGAGATTATATTAAAGGTAAGCAGATAAATCACAGTCTACTGATTCCTGTCTAACGAATTCGTTCACATTTTCGGTTTATTGATTGTCATTTACGTTCCTCTCGCTTGTCTTTATCCACGTTAGATTAAAACGATTATTACACCAGAAAATTTTCAGCAATTCTCACTTGGTACAGCCAACTGAGAACTCTCTTTGTGTTCCAGGAGTTCCTCGAATTTACAGAGTTTGTGACGCTATCGGTCTATTCATATCATAGTGTACTGTCAAACCCACGGTTCATTTCTGGTCGAAAGTGTGAAACCAAGACTGAATGAACGAATTTTCTCATATGCCCGTGCGTGCGAGTTAGAAGGAAGACAAACGTGAATTGACGACCACTTGACTGACATACCAGAACATGACCGGATCGTGGAATCTACATTTTCGACCACCGTTACTTAAGTCGTCTGATATTCTCGTGAGGACACATTAATCGTCGGATTGAATTCATTGATTAACCCAACAATCATTCTTCTAAATTCGGTTTGCAAATCTGATCAGTCAGCGAGATACTTGCCACAAACTTCATTTAATATTGACTCAAGTGTAACCCGTTTAATGTTTTTGTTTTACTCTGAATATTGTTTGCTGGGAGAATCGATTTGCCGTGTTATTTCCCAGAAATTTGTGATTCTTTTCGTGGAACTTACGTCCACTTGCATTTTTTGTCTATTGATACTTTGAATGAGGAATAAACCTGAACAATGTTTGGTCGAATTCACTTTTCTGCTCTTCTTTGTAGGATGTACACCGGTCCGACCCAAGTTGGAACATTGTCAGTCTACGCTACTTCAACCCAATCGGAGCTCACCCTTCTGGTGATCTGGGAGAGGACCCAATTGGTGTTCCCAATAATTTAATGCCCTACGTTTCCCAGGTTGCCATCGGTCAGCGCCCACACTTGAATGTATTTGGAAGCGATTATGAGACTCCCGATGGAACAGGTACACGCTCGTAAAATTTGACACATGTTGATTGTCACATCAGTTCGGAATGTGCGTGTGTGCACATGGCATGTGACTCTTTGACTCTCTTTTCTGTCCGTTCTGACCTCCCTCACTCTCACTCTTTGACGAGAAAGTGCCGGAGGTAGGCATTACTCGTTGTAGCAGATGTATAATCGTCGCCGTTAGCAATGCATTAGCGGTTGGTGCTGACGTTTGAATTGCGTAAAATTGTGGAAAACGTTGTTATCCACATGAAGATGGAGTATAAAGAGATTTTTTCCTGAAAGCACCTGTCAAACGCCATGTTAATAACAACACTTGGGTTTCATTTTCTACGATAGTAAACCAGATTAACCGCATCTCATCTGTTGCCTGTATTGCCCTAGCACTGGTAAGTAAATATAGTCTATGGTGACCAGCTGACTAGCAACTTTATGTCTTTTTGCCGGGCCTCCATTTGTTCTCGTCAAAGTGGGCCACCAGCCTATGCAACTTTATTATCGAAGCTTAAAGTTAGGTGACCACAAGGATCTTTCAGAACCACCACAACTCGAGGATTCGTTGCGCGCCACTTAATAATTGGCGGAGTGCAGAGTATCATCCAGTTATCTATGTTGCATGCAAATTATACTGAATGCCATTTTGTTTTTTGTCAGGGTGGTTTCTTAAAGTTCATTGGTGATGAAACCAACCGACGACTCCACGGTTGCAATTTTGGACTATCTCATAGGTTACAGATTGGATTATTTTGCAACACGTAACCCACTGCATCATCAGCACGTTGGGTAACCACATGGTATGCCAGCTTAAAACGACAGCAAATCTCATGTAGACTTGCGCACTCAATTAGACTGCGCGGGTTGTTTTGGCGCAATATGCTCAAACTATCCGGTTGGGTCACTGTTATAAACTCGATGGCTTACTTAACGTGGATGTTTGGGAAACTTGACGTAGATGGATTGGTCACCTAATTAGTTAGCAGACTGTCATGATTTGTTATTTACTGGCGGAAAATTAACTTCCAATAGTCATGTAGTAAAGTCAGAGTAATCATAGTCACGTTGCAGCCTAAATGATCACGTTATAAGTGTACTGATTTAAACAAAGATGATGTAAGTTATGTTACCGTCACTCAGGTTTGTTGTGGACCTGTTTGACAAAGCAACAAGCTTCTCGGTGAACATCGTTTACGTGACCCCTACTACACTCGGGTCATTTATCCAATCGTCATTTCTCACTCACGAAACAGTCGCGTGCTTAATTCCTCTCTCACTAGTGGGTTGTTGGGAGTAGTCAAGACCTTCACCTACAATTGGTCCTGCATCAGTTCCAATGAGATAGTTTTTTAGATCATAACTCGTTTGCCTCTGGTGAATTTACGGTACCGGTATGCTTTCAGCCTTTCTGTGAAAAATTAAGCATATGATGTCACTCTGCTAGCAGTTTCATCGTACAGCTGCAGAACCTAGCTTATTCATGCAGAGTGGTAGTTTTCTACCACTGGCGTCTCCGAAACATTGATACTGTCTGTTCGGCAATAAGGAAGTTCACTGGCATGTTTTTGTGATAGACTTTGTCAACCACTAGGTCTAAGAGTGTCGCCTTACGAGAATCGTTGGTTTGAACACGTCTCACGAACGTCTTGTCATCACTTACCATACCGTGTCTTGTTCGCGAGTGACGTGTTAAGTGGCGTCTTTCGCGTTGTAGCATTGATTTTGGATGTTAGGAGGAGTTGGCGTTGAACTGGATAGTCTGGAGAAGTATGGTCCGGTCTGACGTCCTCAACTTCACTGAGCAGCAGTTGCGCGGCCGTGACCGGAAGCGCACGGTACGCAAGGGAACGTTCCGTGTCACATGTCGTGGTGATATGACTATGTGGCGTTGCGATGTATGCGGCCGCGAATGCGCTGGCCATTTGGGATTAGCACATCATCAACATATTCATACAACACCGTCGGCCAAGAGACAATGAGTGTGTTAGGGTGAAGTAGGTTGTACCAGTTATATCCATTTTTCCTGTTTACATTAATCAACAACCACCGTCATTTGGAAATCACCCACCCCCATTTTCATAAACCTGGATGTCTGTGGCCCTCTATCTTTCCTTTTCTTTAACATTGTTGGTGTACTGTCTGGTGAATGTTTTGTCTGGTTTCTTTCAGTCCACTGTTGCATTTTGATCTTACTCCGTATTCTTTCCAGAGTGCACTAACATGTACTCTTATAATGGAATGCTTCTTGCGTTTTATTTGTAATATTTTTCTTCTCAGTCTTTCTGTTCATTTCTCGAGAGATAGCGGTTTTAATTTCGAGCTAGCCCGACAACTTCCTAACCAGTATTTGCCGGCTGGGCACAGAGGCCTCACTCAAATACTTCTTGGTCCTATTCCTTCGGGTTTACGCTGGATAAGTGGTGTGTGAGTGGAACCGCAAACGGTGCAGCGCAAGCCACATATGATGATGGCTAAAACGCAGGCGTCCTTTAGCTTCGGTCACTGTGACAGATTAATCCGAATCAATTGTCGCCAACCAAGTTGAGAACAAAAGCCTAATGGGTTCGAGACGTAAGTCCCGACATTGAAACTTGCTTGACCAAAGCGCCTCTTGCTTTTCGTTCGATGTCAGAGGCATAACAAAGACCTTCAGTTGAGGCCGGTGTCTGGTATGAACAAACACAGAAATTGATGATATTCGTGTTGCAAATATTCGTCTGGATTTAATTCAGTCATTCTGTGTCATTTTTTATTTTCCATCCTATATAATTCATATAGTCACTCTGTTTACTATGATACATTTACCGCTATGTTTGGTAGATCGTGCGTGGATCTGTAGTTTGTTCCCATTGTTCTGTATCTATTCACAGGTATACGTGACTACATCCATATAATCGATTTGGCCCAGGCACACATTACATCTTTACGAAAGCTGGATGAGCACTGTGGTCATAAGGTGAGTTTAGGATAAGGAGAACTGTGAGCAAATTAGTGTCTTGCAGACACCGCCGTACCTCTCTTTGTAATGTGGAATGTAAACGGATTGCAATGTTGCTTATTTCACAGAAACAAACGGGACGGTAAACACAAAGAGACAACATGTACAAGCAACGTATCTTTCAGCTGAGGATGCAAAACTGGTGTGGAAGTAAATCGAACACGTAATTGAGCTACGAAATAGGTTTTGTTGAGTGCTACGTTTAGTCTCCTAGTTATATTCCAAACGTTGCTATCACTTTTGAATGATAACGAAATGTAGACAAGTTTTTTGTCTACAATGGGCGGTATAGTCATCTTTGTGTAAGTTAGCGTGTGCTTACAAAAAACTGCTCCAGATAGTCATTTTCAAAGAGTGTGTTAAATATAAACTTTTTTTCTTCTTCTTTGATGTCATCGGATCATAGTTTTTTCGGCTCTATCTAACAAACGTCGGATTCAGTTCTTCTGTTGTCACAGAGGTACAAATCTATTAAAATTGGTATACTGTCCTGAACAATTTACCTCAGGATATACTTCATGGTGTATTGTGGCACCCTCACGACACATTTGAAAACGCGGTACGTCCGATCAAGACATTAAACGTATCGTGGCCATGAATCGTCTACCCAGATCAATCTCTTATCAAGAAATGCCGATTTTGCTTTTCCAAATCGTTTACAACCCACGTTATTTACGTTACGTAATTGTACCTTATTAGCCTGACTAACTTGACGTTAATGATTACCATCCCTTACCCCACTGATGTACTACCCCCGGCGAATCTATGTGAATGTGTTGTATTTAGCCCAATGATGGAGCGTTGAAACAAAGCTTGTCTTCTACGCGTTTCTCTTCATGACTTCATTTAGTTCTTACGATTTCCTCATCATCAACATTATGGATGCGTAAGAACCGAACAGGACTTTATGCTCTCAGTTTCCCCACAGGTTACCATCACTTCAGAACTTTTCTTCCACCTTTCGTTCTCTGATACATGCTTTCAAAATGTTGCTCGTTTCTCCTTTGTATTGTGAACTTTATGGGGAAAAAAACAACAACCGGTTCAAAAATGCATCACCTAGTTTTTGAGTTCAGACAGTATAAGCTCGGATCAAGCTGGTCTAACTGGATCCACTTACTTGTGCTAGTTTTTGCTCGACGGTGTCATTCACATTGAGTGCTACTGATAGTTGATCGCATCTTGCGCATTCGGTTAGCCGTTCCAAGCCAGCCTTTTTCGAAACGAAACACTAGACTCGAGATTCGCTGTTTTCAGAGCTAACCAGTAGTGCGTATCCTTGCTGCGGCCGGAACTTGAGCGTCGGTTCAGATTGTGTTGAATAAGTTATTTTGACGGTTACGCCCTACACTGCATAACACTGACTTAACATAAACCGGCGCCGAATTATCCTGTGTAAACACGTTCACCATTAATGGTCTGCTGTATTTAATACTACTTCAATGGTACAGTGTTTATTATGGTTACCTCATGAAAGCGTAACTCGATTTCAAATCCTGTTCGTCGCAAAGATGTGTACTGGTGGTGTTGGCCTAACAAAACCGATACTCGAGTCGGTTGCTACTTGTTGAGGAAGGCTGATTAGATTAGCTAACTGAATGTGGAAGCTATCATCAATTGTGCGTGACATCCACTTTTAATTAACCCTATCTCCCGCTACTCATCAGCAATGTACCATCACCGTAACCTTAGTGTTTTGTGTACTGTTTGTGATAAGACTGTATATTCTATGCTCTGATTGCGTGTACAGGTCTACAATCTAGGCACGGGAACCGGGTACTCTGTCCTGGAAATTGTCAAAGCAATGGAGAAAGCTTGTGGCAAACCTATTCCGTACAAACTATGTCCGCGCCGAGAGGGTGATGCGGCTGTCGTGTACGCAGATGCTGCTTTGGCTGCAAAAGAACTGCATTGGAAGACTAAATTCGGCATCGATGTGAGTTGTCTTGTGGACGAGCTGTTAATGGCGTTTCATGCTTGTTCAGATATCTCTGTCTCACTTTTTAGACCTCTTAAGTCTGTATCGCTTCAAACGCATCTTATACGTCCTACTTCCTTAGATGTGGAAGCAACGGCCTACAGGTTACGAACAGCATTTTTTCCAAATTTGTCAACCTGAGTACATGCTATGCCCAATTTCACTGCTGGAAATCTTAATTCATGCATATAGCTCTTGGAGTCACTTACAGACCTTATCAGATTGGGAAAACTGCATAAGGGATTCCCAGTTTTTAGGAGAATGTACCATGAACAACGACACAGTCGTCCATGACAAATCTGTATCCTTGGGCTACACCCTACCCAATGGATATCCTTCAAACCATACAGCAAATGAACCAGTCCTGCTAATACCGCATGATACACACGAGCGACTCTCAACGCCATGCTGCTGTTTAGGTTATTGTGTACAATTTATTAAATGCATCATCATCATAGACAGCAATACATCAGTGGTTAACACTAATGCTTAACTGCCACACAACCATGAAGAAACATCAAACCCTATATAGAAAGATAGAAGGATAAAGAAGGGGACGGGAAGGGACCTAACTACAGAAAATGACTACGTCCCTATTCAAACATTCAGCATCAAGGTGCCTACACCTTGCAAACA
>QNGE01000078.1:296550-367262 GCA_008508345.1 Paragonimus westermani | reverse complement strand
AGACAATCCTCCATTATTTCGTCTATGACGAAATTAAACAAAAATGGTGACAGCGGACAGCCTTGGCGTACGTCGCTCATGGTGCTGAAACTGTCAGACAGTTCACCGTAAACCCTAACCTGAGCTGAGGTATAGGAATAGAGTGCCGACAGTATGTTCACGTACTTAGTCGGCATACCTCTGCGTTTGAGCGACTCTGAAAGTGTAGATCGATCCACTGAATCGAACGCACTTTTATGGTCGAGAAATACAATTGTTGGCCGGCGATATACATGACGCTGCTCCAGAATTTGACGAAGAGTGAAAATGTGATCTACACATCTCCGCCTGGGACGAAACCATGCCTGTTCTTCCCTAATGTTTACCTTCCGAGCTGCGGTGAGTCGGCGAAGTATAATAAATGCCAGAACCCTAGAAATGACTGGGGTCGAACTAATTCCTCTATGGTTTTCGTAAAGCCCACCGATACCTTTCTTTGATATAGGAACTATTATCGAGTGACCCCAACTCGATGGGATAGTTTCCGTCATTCGCACAAGTTGAAACAAATGAGTCAAAGCTTCTACTAACGCCTCTCACCCTTCTTTGAAAAGTGTCGACACGAGATCATCTGGATTAGCAGTCTTATTACGATTGCGAACCCCAATGCAATTGCGGACCTCAGTCTCAGTGGGTGGTTCCAAGTCTGTAAGCCAAGGCATTGCATTACAAGTTTATGACGGCAACGCAGTAGAAACAGGAGGCCAATTAAACTGACCCTCAAAGTGTTCCACCCATCGCTCTAACCTTCTGGACTTATTATAGATGAGTGTGCCATCTGTCTCGCTGATAGCTTTACTGACAGACGGTCGCCTGGGACCAGTGGCACGGATAAGCTTGAACAGTTTGTCAGTGTTTCCTGAAGCAAAAGCCGTCTCCATTTCCTTAACTTTTCCCAATAACCAAGCCTCACGATCAGCATTTGGGCTACGTTTAAGTTTCCTACTGACATCTCTTCTAGACTTGTTATATGAACTGCCACTAGGGATGTCCGTCTGACTTCTAACAACTCCAGGGATTTCTCCGAGATCCAATATTTGTTCGTTCCATGTACCCCCGTGCTGAATGCTAATGTACCTGCTTCACGAATGGCTTGTGTGATCTGGGTCCAGCAACAATCAGGATCTTCGGAGTGAGGAATACCAAGGCAGATTTCTAAGCTGGTTTGATACCTATGCTTCATTGATGGTATAGTCAGTTTTTTAATAACCAATCGTTGCTGTCGGTGGGGTCGTTGCTCAGCAATAGTGAGTACGAAACGACAACGTACCAGCGCATGATCTGAATCTAGGTACGTGCTCCAAGGCGGCCGATCTGGGCGTTCATATCTCCGGCCAGAACGACTATATCAGAACCATGTTGTGAGGATTCATAGTTGTGTGTGGACTGAGATCCTGCCAGGACGCCCAGACGTAGACAGGAGAACGATCAGGGTTCTCAACCAAAGCCTTTGGCTCAATAGCCTGTGCCGCAAGGCAGCGGGTGGGTGGCGGTGTGCCAGAAGTGGTACGTTTTTCGGGAAGAGATGCCAACCATTTTCCAACCTCCAACCTGGAGGACCAGGAGACTGTGGTTTGTCAGACTTCTACCTGTTTGCCTGCCTGGTATGAGTAACTTTGTTGGTGTGTTCACCACAATATTTAGTTTAGCCCAAAATGTCATCGAGATGTGAAAGCCGTCGCACCCCGCCAATGTTCAGTCTCACCATGATGGAATTAAACTGGTGATCAACATCATCCATTACTTGAAAGTCATATTCTTACATCCGCTCACAAACTCCTATCAAGGTAAGCGTAATCTCTAGACTGACGTTATGCACTCAGAAGCAAGCAGCTTCTTTGTCATACGTACAACGTGGTCTAATTATAGTGTTGCATTCTCAGCATGTCAGAATCTACTATGTCTCTTCTGTTCACATCAACGTACACGCTTAGAATTAATTTGTTTTCAAACATGCTTATTACGATAACGTGAATGAAGACATCTAAACGAACATATGTTCTCGATAGTTCATCTTCAGACCAGTACAATCATATGAGGAGTTAGTAGAGTTAGGTCGAGATATCGATCAGACTTATGACAGAATCTAGGCCACTGGTAAAGCAGTTGGCGATGGCTTGATTGGTCGGTTACGCCGCACGCAGTTTGGCCATCGATCCGATGGATTTATGGCCATGGTAGATGCGGCGTCTGAATAAACCGTTTTTGATTATATAATGCCGGGTAAAGCCGCCAGATTCCAGTAGCCTCGGCGGTACCGTGGTCCAGTTCGGACAGCGTTTGATGGGTTGCCAGGTACGCGATATACCACTTTGAAGTCTTGATCATTTTTCACCTGGTACCCGCTTTCAACCAGGTTAGTGAGGATGGTACCGTTGACTGATCGTGATTCCCTGTGCCCCGGATACCATGAATGGTGTTCTCGAATTCGTTTCGAAAGCTGTCTTGACGTTCGGTCAACATAACTTGCTCCACAGGCACAAGTGGATGAATAAACACATGGATGAGATCTGAACTCTCAGTCTATCTTTGTTATAAAACGTGATAAGTGGGCATGTGGAGAACTGATCACGGAGTTCAGCTGTAGCATAGCTCATGCTGATTGTTTGGTTGAGCCTATCGTCAGCTATTTTACGGCACTGTCAGCTTTGAACGGTAATCGAATAAACACAGGCCTCTTTCTTACGTCATGCACTTCAGTTTTAGTGGATATTCTGGTCATGTTTCTGGCAATAAATCGTTCTGGGTAGCCGTTATCATCAAGTACGTCCCTTATGAGTTCGAGAATTTCACTTTCTAACGTGTCCGCCGAACAAATTTTACATGTTCTATCAGTCAGGCAGCGCAACAGATTTCTCTTCTGTTTTAGGGGTGCAAAACTGTGGAAGTTTGTGCTGACCTGTCCATGTATTCTCACAATGAATCCTGCGTTGAATAGTTCCGTCTATTCGTCGATGTAAACGAACATCTAGGAAAGATATCTCGTTTTCAGTCCCCTTCTCAAGTGTGAACTTAACTGACTGGTGGGAGCGATTGGATTTGTCCAGTACTGTGTACATATTAGTATCAGAACTGGCCACGGTACATATAACGTCTATGTATTGGTGGCATTGGTTGGAATGGCTGATGGTGGAAGGAACCGCGATGCGTTCAAGCTTCCCCCTGAATATATTGGCCAGGAGAGCTCCGAGCGGATACCCCATTGCTATGCCATCTGTCTGTTGACACAGTACACCGCTGAATAGCAGTTGTACATCGAATGTGCGACGGAGTAGAAGGTCTTTCAGTTTCAACGGTGGCAACCCAATATCGATTCCGGTCTCAGATAGGTAGTCATAGATAAAATTGGTATTTTCTAGCAATAGTACGTTTGGGAATGACAACATTAGGTTCAGTGGGCATGATTCCTGTGAATTTATGTTAACGTTCTGTGTGCATACGACAAATTTAAAAGTATCACTTAGATTGAACGGGGCAATTAGTTTGATGTCTAATGGGTTGGAGTTTGAAAAGATCGGTCACCCGTTATTCGATTGTATCGTAGTGGCTTTGTAGCCATTCATAATATCGTTGCGAAGAAGTGAATGTTAACTTTTGGGGTTCGCATAACAAGAAAGCTGGAAAACCTCAGACCTCTAACATGTCCCCCATGTAGGAACAAATGCCACGCAGCGTGTTGAATTATGTAACGCTCTGCTCAGCAGAAGTGGCCCAGTTAACCATAAAAACATTGTTTACGCGGAGAACACTTAAAAGTCGCTTCCGTAGTGAGTATGAGTAGATGTCAGACATGCTCAACGGTGACTGTACGGAGTGGATGATGGTAAGTCACTTGAATAAAACGCGCATTTATGTAAACCTCTTACATACCAAAACACTTATCATTACTAGTGGAGGATAACAATGGCTAGACAATCAGAAGCTCAACTTTAAAGCAATATTTTACCGAGCTAAATTCTGATGGAACAGTCGAACACGCTGATGTACACGAATAATAGCCTGAAAAACTTGTCTGCTTATCATCAAGTGAGTACTACAGAACAGTAGATTATAAAGCGAAAATCAGCGGTCAAATATACATGCAAGGGAAATATACGACCAGTCTATTCACTAATCGGTCATTGATTTCGCTACCATTCACTGTGCTAAGTTAACCAGAGGTGGACACCAACATTTCAGAACAAGTGCCTCAGCGTAGCAAGATACCTAGCAATAACCAATTAGAAACACCGACAACAAAAGTGAGGCTCATGTCGAACCTTACTGTCATTCCCTGTCACAGTGGACGAGCAAATCTGCGGTCTATCGGGTTAGGTTTGCTTCTATATATTATTTGGTCGTCCTTTTCTGTTAGGCGCCCAACCGTTTGACTCAAAACCGAAAAAACGAGATGTGGCAATAGTGTTAACTGGAAAAACGATTTAAAATCAGGTCACAGAGGTTTTGAATATATGCAGCGAAACGATTAACGTACATGACCGACAAGAGGTGAAACAAATCAGACGAGACGATCATATATCGCAGTCCAGACATAGAGTGAATCAGACGAGGCGGTCATATAAAGCTGTCGGGCCGTTGGAACGAATCTTATTACAGTTCGGATAATGTACAGACGTTGGTCCGCACGGCTGCAATCTGGCTAGCTCAGTCGAGTGATCTATAACAATCCACCAGAAACCGGATTGATCGACGGATATGACGTAATTCACCATGACTACTCCGTTAAGAGATGGTCCTCCTAACAGGTTCGGAGGCACAATACGCCATTCACGACTAGTCAAAGGTTTTCGACAAATTAAGCCGAATTACACAGTCTACACATCTCTGGGTTCAGGGGTTTCACCAACCACCAATGTTTCATGTAAAGTGCACAAAATTCACAAGTGATCGCGGCTGTCCCATTCCTATGGAATTTTCAGTAAGCCCCTTTTGGAAAGAAGCACCATTTTGAACTCTTGTGTTTGCTGGAGTTCGTCAATAACACACATTTTGTCCGCGATTGGAATTAGAAATTCAGCTACCATTACTTTAGGCAACCGTGTTGACCACTGCATCGTTTGAAACACACTAGGCACGACTGGTCTATCATACGCAAACATTCAGTCACATTAGCTTGTTAGTTATACTCGATGGTCATTTGTGAGGGAAGGGGTTCAACTGAAGAGAGCCAATTATCGGTCACCAGCACTCATTGAACTTTAAACAACACCCTTTGCGCCGGCTTTCTTTTCCAACGAACAATTTGTCAGGCGTCTAGAGATGAGAGTTCAGTAACTACCCATATGGATAGTTCTCTTACCATCCTCTAGGGTCTCCAACCAGATTTCTATGCCTCCCCCCTGGGACCGCAGTCCACTTCTTATGAATAAGACACCTTATCGTTCTGAAACTTCCTACCCATTTTCATATCTTTCTCGTCTGCATTCTTTGACATATTCACCGGTTATTATGTTTAACACCACATTTGTGCAGGATGACGGTTGTCAGGCCGTGTATTGCAGACGCGTGAGCACATTACTGAATATCCAACGACACTTCCTTTCGATTTTAAACACAGTCAAACGCTATCCGAAGTTCAGGTGACGTACCATAACTCTGATAACCATTATAATTTATAATATCACCCGGTTTAATAACTATAAGACGCAGTTGATACTACATGTAATGGTTAACGTTATCCACGTCAATTTGTGTAACTAGCTCGGTGTAACTTCGGTTGGTGCATTCACTTATTTTTCTTGGATGCAATTGTAAACTCTTTTTTTCAGGAAGTTTTCGAAGAATAAACAACTTCTCTGTGCATTCAAGGTCAGGATATATCTTGCTGTAGTTTTGCTAAGCAGCACCGTATAAAATCCCAAACTATCAATCGTCTTTTTCTAAGTCTTTTAGTCCGGGAAGTTAGTTCCATCAACCCAACCGTCTGAATCAGCGTTATTAGAATGGTTGCCTACACGCTAATACAGGAATTGTCTTAAATCACCAGGAGCATATTAACACTAATTGGTTCAATACATCTGTAGGTTCTCGTCAAATTTGTTTCAGTACATTTTACAGTATGGCCTAAATCAAGCGATATAGACTGTCATTTGTGTTGGTCAATTATAGCGTAATTCATGGCATTTTTCGTTTGGCCATCAAAGGCTGACACTAATGATGCTGATCATAATGCATATTTCTGAAGTTATCTGCGACACACGTGTGACAGCCAATAATGCACTCGGCATCATATACTACTCATGAGTAATAATAATACATTAAGAAAGCGGGATAATCTGCAGAAGAAAAATTAACAGCAGAGAGACAGATTTCCAGTTTACAACGCAAATAAACTTGAACACTACTACGGAAATTTGCGGAAATTCTCATCGAATCATAGATATGGATATTTTCTAACTGTCTACAACATCCGGTAACATTGTGTTAAACATCTTTGTTGTGATTTCCATGAACCTACGTAACTATATTGAGCTGATGGTGAATTATCGAAAACAGTTGTTCACCACGATTTTTCTAGTACAAACATTGCTTACATGATGAACAAGGTGTTATCTGAAAATACTGTATCGGATGAAGTTATTGTTTGAAGGGTTTTGCAGAAAATGTGGCGGAAGTGTTAATCAAGGACATTTTAATGGAATTTTTAGCAATAAAATGTGGAGGATATTCCCATAATCCAATGTAACTGGTAGCTGAAAAAATATAGCAGAGAATCACGTGGTCGCGGAATTTGTTGAAAAAAATATTCCCAGGTGTTTGTAACACTCCGTACTCACTCAGACATATTGTTTTATTGGTTTCGAGGACATTGTCTCAACCACTCGCTTTTCCTTAGTATTTTGTCTGACCAATCAAGGAGGTTTGTTTGGTAATTTTGTACGTCCATTTTGTAGCATTTATCCCATTTTAAACAGTCGATTAGTGCACTCTACAGTATAATGTTACTGATAACCACAGTTGAGGTGAGTAGTTGTTGTTTGGCGCATTCTATTGTTTAACCATTAATGCTGTAGATTCTCTGAACAAATCTTGTTACGATTTCGATGGTCTTTGTTTATTTGTGGATTTCTCGAAGACATTTTGGTCTCGACAGTCTTTAAAGATGAATAAGGGTAAAGATGTCCAAAGTGTAATTGACCAGTGTACTGGCATTTGAACATTATTTTGTTAGTGGTTCTGAAAATTTCGAATAGCGAATACCTCACGAAATGGTAGAACGATGTGAAAGTTTTATTGTCCAGACTCTGCGTAATAAATGCTTGTATGAAAGGTGTCGTGCAGATTGAAAATGGAACAGTTATACGTGATAAATGGAGTATGTAGACTGTTCATGTGGACTTCGGTTGAAAATGAAATTTTACTGCTGTTTGGCGAAACTTATACGATGTTATGCTTTGTGTTGGTTAATAAAACAAATTTGCGGCTGTATACGTTTGTTGCCACATATCACGGCAAGTTTTTCAGTATAGGATAGTTGAGGAAGTTTAACGTAGTTTGTCTTTATACAAGTGATATGTTTTACACAGAAATGCTACGAGGCTGTTTACGCGGTGCGTTTGAGATAACAAAATACGCATAAAATGGGCAGCGAAAAATCGTACTACTGTTGTGTGAAGGATAAAATCGTCTACCTTGTTCTGTCTTCGATTGTACACAACTTTTGATAAATAGACATTAGTCACTTGTCACAGACTACCATTGGTCGTGATTTAAATTGTGTCAGGGTGGCTATCAACATGAGAGTATTCCAGTCAAGTGCAAACGAGTGTACATGTGAGAAGGATGTGGCGATATACAGTGTAAAATCTACCAATAGTGTCAAGGAGTTTTCATATAATTCTTCAAGGATATAACTTTCAGATGAGCTTGAAAGTAAACGTGACGTTAAATTAGGCCCACAGTAGGTCAAACTGCATACGGGAATTTTCTCTAAATAGAAGAATACTCACTATGAGGAAATTGCGTATATCTTCCTTAGAGCCTTCAGAACTGACAAATTAACGCCTTTGTTACTGGAATAATACGTAGATCGTTGCTGAGAGTGGATTGCAGAATTCACAATGAACATGTTACAGTGAACTGAATTATGCCGGCTTCAACTTCAGCTCGGGTCGCTGTAGCCACAAAAGGTCAATTGCGCAAATTAACTAAAAGGCCAAGTAAAATTTTCGTGAGTGTTGCTTGAAATTTTTCTAGAGTAAGCGTTCCAGAATTGTGCAAATTGCTCCTTATAAATATGCGGCATTCCAGTTCATATTGTTGTTGAAGCAACTGAGTGTGCTGAATGTCAGACAACTGTTGTGTTGATGATGAAGTCTTGGTGACCACGCTGCCAGCTTCCGTTTGTTCCGTGGTCGTTAATTCTCCCTTTCCTCATCATAGAAACCCTCTTTGTTACAGTGGTGAGCCCGTTCCATATAAGTGCATTTTCTGCAAAATTTCAGGCAATGAGCTGTCTTTCTTATGAACGCTAATTCTGATAATTTAGGCAAGTCGTCATATGTGGTGGATTGCCAAGCTGGCGGTGCGGGTGCTCCAACTCTCGGCGGAATACATGAAAGGCGCAGCAAGCTACGTCCAAAAGCCCACAACAAGCGAGTCGGGGACAGCATGGGCGACCGGATGAGCCAACGCTCAACTGGATCGGAACAACGGATGAGGAATGACAGGCAAAACGGGATGAATAACCAGATCGGGGGCACGATTATTCTAACATCCAGAAGAATATCTGGACGTGGTCGTAGAATACGATCAGAGGACGTAGTGGATGGATTGCAGGCAGCACGAGCGATCAGACGAGCCATCGATCAGCAAGATCGGCCCAACGGGCGAGGAATGGCTGACGGAAAACCCCCTGACAGGAGGCGTCGGACACAAACAAACCGTGTCGAAGTGCGCACGACTTGTGAGCGGAAACCGGGGTTGCGGTCCGGAATGATGACTACTAAACGTGAGCGCGCATGGCATGGTAACCAGTGTGTTGGATAATGAAGACTGTGCTTTGTTGGACGCCTGTTTCGCTACAATATGAGATCATCAGGCTTCTTTAATCCTGTCATTCAGTGTAAATTTAACTATGTTTGTTCCAAAGGCAAGGGTTCTATGCTATGAAGTCTCGCTGGCTGTTTTCACGGCTTCGTTGCAGGTAGTGAAGCAAATAAACTGGGTGTGTCTATTTACACCCTACAACCAAAACCTTGTATGATCTCTGTGAACAAAATATGGCTGGATTTGTTCAACAGGGTATATAAGCCCGAAGTTGAACTTCTAAGCTCTAGCCAGAATATGCTGTCTTGGGTTCCATAAAAGACAATCTTATCTAACTGACAGGCTCTTTCAGTATCCCTGAAACTCCATCCACGGATAACAGCCACTTTCAACAACATGATGACAACCGGAATGTCAAAACAGAGATATTGCTCAAATAATACCATTTCGCTCAACGTGACAGTTTCTCTGCCCTTAAGTGGCATTAGGAGGAGGCTGAAAAAGTTTACTGGTATGCATTTGCCGTCCTACATTTGCGCACATCTTCTAACGAGAGCGCCATCCATTTGCTGACCAATATTAATCAAGTCTAGAAGTAAATTCACTGCATAGTAATTTATTCACTATCATGAACGTAGTAAAACCAAAACAACCTCTAAGATAATAAGCACTAAACAGGACAGGATTCCCATTGAGAAGGAATCCCAAAGGTTTCAGTGAGCACTAACCCCATCTCTAAGCGCGTGGCATAAAACGTGTTCGACCAGAGCACGTTGATGAAACAAGATGTTTGTTTAAATCCTGAATGTTACTTTATTTTTTTATTTTGTCACGCTGCAATTCACCAAACATCTGATCCTTCAGATAGTCTTAACACCGGCGAAGGGAAGGATTTAATTTGCTGGACTGGGTGACCTAATGGCTGTTTTCGAAAGTTAGATTCGCGTGCCTCACACCAAGCCGGAATAGATGTAATATGCCGTTCATCTGTCAGTCACAGATAATTTGGAGCACCAGCTTCTAAAGTGTCACAAGGTAACCCTAATATTGGTCACCAATAGAGTGGGTGAGCATATGAACCGTTTCAAAGCAGTATGGTTCTTAAACACTTTGGTAGGTGTGGGCTACTAATGGACAATGAAGACAACTCTTTGATGCTGGATGATGCCCGATTTCAGAACAGGTGTCAACGACTTCGAACATATATACTTATCTTGTATGCCCTTCGATTTTGTAGCTCTTCGTTCTCAAGTAAGCCGTGCTGATGTGAGTGTAGGTCTTCTCTACATAGCGTACACTAAACGTATATTTAACCTTCATAATCGCGCTCAAATGAATCAGAATACATGGCCAACACACCTGTAATGTTTGGACCAATAGTAGTGTTTGATACTCATGACCGCAACAGAGTCATCGGATGGCAACATCATCACTGATACGCCATAAGGGTACTTAGTCGAGAGGCTTCCAAAGAGAGGCAAAGCATCGTTTGGGATGACAGACTTTTGGACCTAATGCAACAAAACAATAGTCAATCACTGTGTAGTTTCTCATTGGTCTGCTCTAAATCATTAGAGGAACCAGGGGCTTCATATTTCTTTCAGTTAGGACACCAAAAGACTATACCGGCTCAAGTGCAAGCTGGTCACAAAACTTTTGCACGAAAATCAATATGACGGCATAAAGCTCGATTTTGAAGCAGCTCCCGAGGGTACATTCTACGCAATTCAAAGAAAATGCAGGTCACACAGCTTGCGACAAATAACTATCCGATCTGCTGCTCACGCATACCCCAACACTAGAAACATTCTAGCAACGGATCAATCGACAGTCGATGTAGGATACAATAACATGGTAGTAAAAACAGTCCCATCGTTACACCTTCAGTTGCTCGTCAAGCGCGCTATTTTTAATTGGGCCAATCGGAACGCAGTTCGTGACAATACATGTCTAATTGGTATCAATCAGTGCGAGACTGGCTTCTTACATGATCACGGCATGAATCTACAAAATCGTGTGTTAGTGCGCGAACGGGAATTAAGTGCTGCGATTTAGCTGAGGCGGCCTGCGTACTGCCTGCCTGGGTGGCACTTTTATGTGGATGTGGCAGACCACCTTCGTAACGACGGCCGGTTTTAGCTATTTGCATGACCCAATCGCTGAAATCTCGGAGAGCTTTTCCCATTTTTACACCCACTTGTTTGGGTCACCAGTGCAGTAAGGACGGTGGACGGTAGGAAAATTGTTGTAGACGCGATACCCCTCAGAGGATCTAAGGTTTCGTGATGGCCTGCGAAGTGTGCTCCAGTGAGTGGACGCCTGGACTAGTGTCGGGCGCATCGGTACTAATGGACAAAAAACGAAAAACGCACCATCGACCAAATTGCAGCGTAAGCAGGCGAGTAACAAACACCCTGAAGCTTCAGTGGCATCGGATGAGTTGCGTCCTTTTCAGAAGGCACGCCACGGGTTCAAGTGAGAATGAGCCGCAGCCCGGAATTCCTATTAGGTAAGAAGACTCGGCAACTGTGCTACGAGGATTTAGACGACGGGGCTCATTGTTACTTGGTGAGGGTTGCGATTAAATAATAATTAAGTACAATTATTATCTCGTGTAAGCGTATATACCGCTCTTGCTCAACTTAGCATGCTGTTTGCTACATTCCCTCAAAGTTAAGTGCTTTGAGAAGTTTTGTGCCTAACTTGATGATAAAACATGGAATGTCGTACCGTATTGTCGATTGGATCAAATAATCTCCAAAAATGGCACTCTCCAGGCGATCGTCCTTGCGTAAATGAAGCATGATTGTGGCTAATAAAGATGTGAGATCTTCAGAGAGTCCGACCGACATCTGCTCTATTTCTGCTATTTTTGAGGAGACCAAAGCCGTTGATGAAAATGTAAAATCAACAGGAAATTTGGGCAAATTACATTGAAGGAATGATATCAAGTTATGCTCAGTGCTTATCACCGATATATTCGCAGACCAAGTCAGAAAAATGACGGAGTTAGAAGCTGGAACGGCGGATTTACACAGTAAATGCTGATAGCTCACCAAAACTTTGCGTTGGCGGGATCCCATGGTTAGCATTCTAAATGCTCTCGAACAACACCAGTCCTGAGATTTCTTTTGGTCACAAAGACCTGTTAGCTATTTGGACGTTTATTGGTACAGTAGCTACGGAGTTACACAAGCGGCCACGCTTTTCAAGTAAATTGGTGGTGTTTGACGTACCTGGTAGAATACCTTTGTTGTTCGTGAAAACAGTCTTACTCAAATCCAGTAAAGTGGAAGAACAACAGTACTTCTGCTTAGGCTCCGCAAGAGAGTACTGGAAGCACGCTTTCCATTGTTGCTGCAGTTCGTCAGTGGAATCGGGGCGAACGATTTCGTTAAAAGACAAGAAAAATCAGTCGTGGTACAAGTTTTGAGCCCATAGAAGTGCTTGATAACAGGACGCCACTCCAAAGAGTAATTGTGCGAACCAGTATTCCCCGAGTAAAGAGGAACCCATGTGACACAGTCAGCAATCTCACGACTTGGTTGTCTATCTTGACTGCTGTACAAACTTTCTAACTCAGCAAGTTTCGAATGGAACCGTCTTCACGTTGCCCATTCAGATGGGTACTGAAAAGCAAAACAAGTTTAGCTTTGTTGATGTCATGCGCGTTCAGGTTTCCACAGCGAGACCCTAGTTAATACTAAAAAATACATCCCCTAGTCCACAACTATTCCGTCCGTCGAACACAGTGTTGACTAGAAGGAGAACTAAGGCGCCCAGAGTTACCCAGAGCACTAGGAACAGCAGCTGAAATCCTTCTAACAATGACGCGGCTGGCCAAACGAAGCCATTTTTTCTACTGTTAGCATTTCCTCCGTTATCTGCAGTAACTGTAAACGGCTAAGGCAGATCCAAAAAACGTGAACAAGGATCCAAGTCAACAGTAACACATGTACCATGTCTACTAGAGAATAATATTTTTGATTTGCAGTAAAGGGGGATGACAAGTATTCCACAAACGCGACGAATCTGTTTCCAAGAACTGCATTCCAAGAAAAAACGCTTTGCAAATGAAACCGCACAATTTGCATCCCTCTACTTCCAGGCCAACCTATGACAGCACTGGGAATCACAAACTTCATCCATCACCGAATAACCCCCCTAATCACTCATTCTCTCACTCAAAGTATAAATGCTACTAAGAACCAGAAAGTCCTAATATGTATAATCCGGCAGGTACGTCACCATCTGATTAAGTTACTGACTCAGGTGTTCGCCAAACCAGCCCTTTTTGATGTACCTCTTGATAATTCACCCGCGATCACCTGGCTTTTTGTTCCCTGTCCCGCCCAGTCGTCCTACCACACTGGCACTCTTCCAGCACTTTTTATCTTGCAGTCAAATCCTTGCGACACCCACTGTGATATGAACGGGAAATCGGTAGTCCCCAGACCGCGCCTTTCCACATGACATTTTGCAACCAACTACCCTGTCTGTCACGAAGTACTTCGGCAGTTAAAATGTTGTGCCTCACCGAACAATTCCGTCAACTTATTAGTGACGATCGTCAGACCATTGTCAGGTAAGGGACACACTTTTAAATGTATTGTTTCTATTCAATCCCAATATCACTCTCGTGACTGAGACGTGGTGCTCCGCTGATACTCCAGACATTCAGATGAGCGTCGTAGGATATCACACGCTTCGTAGTGATCATTTTAGAAGACGGGGTGGTGGAGGCATCATTTATTTGAAAGAGCAACTTTCCGCAGTAAGACTTGAGTCTAGTCGTCATATAATCAAAAACTGCGAGCTACTAATAGGATGCATCTTCAGATCGCCTAAAACCGCCAACAATTACTTCACTGATCTTTCAGAGGAGATAAATCGTGCATCAGGCACGCCTTGCGAACATAGACTAATGGTTGGTCATTTCCCATGTAGCACATGGCCCACCGCCACTGAATGATTTCCTGTGGGTTTCGGTGGGCCATGAGAAAAATCATCGAAACAAGCATCCCATGAAATAATCCTCCTAAAGGTAAATGTTCATGAACATCACCACGGAATCTGCATTCATTTTTTCAGCAAAATTGGTGACATTTGTTTAAATCACACCGTAAAGCGGACATCAGCGATTTCAGTGATTGATACACGGGTTCGAGTCAACTGCCCAAGGTTCCCGGATCCCGTCGGTTTTCCTTGCTCAGTGTCAGCGGGCTTCTGTTGATCTGAAAGGCGATCATTGAAAACAGGGTGTAGCACCGCTCTTGGGGATTACAGTTAATACCAAGAACAGATAAAGATTATTCGCATAATGCAATTTTGGATAAATGAGAATAAAGCAAAGCTTTAGAACGATCCCAAGAAGCGCTGCTGGCGACCTCAGAAGGAAGGCTGTTCTACTAGTTGATAACCCTGTAAGAAAACAACTGCTGCCTAAGAAAGGTCCGAGGACGAAGCTTGAAAAGCTTCGTGTTATGTCCTCGCCGGCCGTCATCATTCGCTGCAGCGAAGAACTGTTCTACAAGACCTGCTCTAAAGAATAAGTATGTGAGTATTAAATCAGCACGGAGTCTTCGAAATTCAAGTGGCTACAGGTCAAGACTTTCAAGTCGAGACTCGTAAGTAACATTACTCAGGCCCGCGATCACCTTGGTAACCGGTATACACGACTTAATTGGCATACCCGAGGAGCGGTTTAATATAAATCCTGTAAAGCGTTTGAAAAGCTTTCTCGTCCATGCGGGTGAAAGTGCGCCTAATCGTCATGAGAGCGGCAAATCCCTTTCTTGCCGCCGTCTCATGGTGATACGTGAAGGACAAGTTAGACAACAACCAGATGCTCAAATCTTTCTTCAGATCGACTCTCATGATATCTACCGTGCTGAATGCGCTATGAATCATGAAATCATTGCCAGAATCTCCACCGAGTGACGTGTGAGCACATTTATTGTCATTTAGTGGGAGATTCCCATCGTCCGACCAGCGCTTGATCGCGTCAAGATCAATTTGCAGTGCACTTGGATCAAGGGCATTCCAGATTTTTAGGTCGTGTGCGTATAAGAGGACGTTGCTGGAAATACTGGTCGGAAGGTCGTTGATGTAAATTAGGAATAACAAAGGACCTAGCACTGACCCTTGGGGAACTTCCGCAGAAGCGAAAGAGGGAGACGAAAGGTTTGATCCGGTCTTGACTCTAAAAGTTCTATTATCAAGAAAAGAGGCAATCCAGCGAAGAACCTCTTCTTGAATAACATAGGCTTCCGGTTTGTGTTTCAGGGGGCCGTGTAGGACACGGTCAAAAGCCTTGGCGAAACCAAAGAAGATAGCATCAGAGATGAGGCCATTGTCTTTGGCCTCCGCCAGACTATCCATGAAAATAAGCATGTTTGTTATGCATGACCGATTAGGAAGGAGGCCATGCTGGATGGAAGAAAAAAGATTATTTGATAAGAAGTGATTGAGTATGGCGCGCTTTAGTAGGCGCTCTATTGTTTTGCACGGGATGCTAGTAGGGCTGATTAGCCGATAGCTAGCCGAAGAGTGCCGGTCACCCACTATAAATATGGGTGTGACCGTCGCCTTTTTCCATGCGCGAGGGAGGATGCTGGTCTGGAGTGTTCGCTTAAACAGCCTATAAAGGGGTTTAGCCAGACTAACAGCCGATTCCTTGAGAATCCTGGGGTGGATCATATTAGGACCCTCTGCAGTGTATGAATTAACCTTGAGTAGATGGTCTTCAACATCTAGCACAGAAAACTCAGCGGTCACGAGTGGCTGCCTGAACTTCTGCAGCGGCAGTACAGGATGCCAGCTCGGATATGCGACGTTGTAGACTGCCGAGTAGTACCCCCTGAATAACTCGGCCACAACTGGGGAGTCAGATGAAGTCTCCCCGTTGGGCAGTCGTAAAGAAAGAGCTGAAGGTTTGTTCTTTCTTATTCGTCGCATATGCTTAAATAAGAAGTTTTTGTTCCCGCGGGCTCTGAGTAGGATCTCGTCTTGTACGAGTTTGGAGTGTTCGCGGATTTCCCGCCTACACCTGTTTCGGATAACGTGGAACGCGCTTAGGTCATCTGTTTCCTGAAAGCTTATGCTTCGCGAATAAATGGGAACGGTTACCGATGAGACGACGTATTCTGCGTGGAAGGAGTGGTCGATAAGAGAAAATGCACAGTTTGCGCGGTATAAATAAGTCGTCTGCTTTCTGAATTGCGCTACGAAACGTGTGGTAGTTCCAGTCCACGGAGTCCAAGTCAAGAAGAAGTGAACCTAGGTAGGTTCTCAGGTCGTTAAAATCTGCCTGATTAAAGGTTCGAATTGTGGACCTTTTTGTTGGTTGTTGTAACCAGCAACAGATAAGATCAAAGGCTAACAGAGAGTGGTCACTGCGTCCGAATGGCGGCTTGATGATCACTCTGTCTACCAGGTGACTCTCATTAGTGATAACTAAGTCGAGCGGAGAGGGAATCTGACCAAAACGATGTCGCGTCGGGGCGGTGACGTGCTGTGACCAGGCCTTCCGACGTATAAGCGTCGATAAGGAAGTCGAGAATCCGCTTTCACAGTCCTGGTGAGAAACTAATGCCCAGTTTATCTCGGGTGCATTAGTCACCCACAATAAGCAGATGAGTAAAGCGTTGTAGGCCTAGGAAGTTTTCCAGGCTTACCAGAATGGTGTCGTCGTCGGGGACGTATGATGAGTGAGAACGATAAATAACCCCCACTAGAAGTAAGTCTTGGCCAGTGAGTGGTAGTTGAAGCCACGGAGCGTCACATTTATCAGAGGACTGGGAGCCACCAATAACCGTGGGTGTCGGGAGACACTGCTGAAGAAAAATCGCAGAACCCCCCATTCTCCCTCGGGCAGAGTCAGCCCGGTAAACTGAATACCCCGGGACATTCAGTTCACTGTCACTTATATCACCCGTAAGCCAGGTCTCCGTGAAGGCGAACATGTGGGGTTGGGTGTCATGGCTAAACTGTCTGATTTCCGGTAATTTATTAAACAGACACAGACAGTTCGTATATACGCATCTGAAGGCTACTTCTTCGCTGGATTTCGCGAGAATATAGAAAGGATGGTGTGAGGAAGAGCCTGGAAGAGAAGGCCTAGAATCGCTAATCTTTCGGGCTCGCCGAGGTAAGAGTTGTGCAAGTTGGACGATTTTGCTTTTCTCCAGAAGTGTGTGAAAAATTAGCTGCTGCTGTTTATTCTCGTATGTCGTATACGGAGAGCGTTTTCCGGTGGTTATTTCATTCTTGTTCTATGTTAAATATTAGCTGAGGAGTTGAATTTCAAAGCCACTCATGAAAATTGTATTATCATGGTTCGTGTTCGGATGTTGCACAAGTTCACGAAGTTATATTGAGGTTACCCAGTGTGAATTTGTTGGTCCACGAACTAAGAAAATTCGTTCCCATCGCTTGCTTTCCACATTTTCCCCACTAACCTGAAACTTGTTTCCACTACCTCACCCACCCCATTTTATTTTATTGAACTAAGGTGTCACTAAATGTCCACCGCGCGAGTGGCCATTCTTGTCCTGGTCCGCTGGCGTGTCGGTTCACCTTTGACCTTGTTGGTCCTGTTGAGAAGCTGTTGATTTTGCTGGACGAGACTATCGTCGCGAACGATTGAGGTTTGCCTTTTGTAAATATTGATGCACTCTGTTAATAGTACCTTAGAAATTGTTGGATCCAATCTTGTTCTCATTTGAAGATCCGTTTTTTGGGCTACGCGTAACTCAACGATCAGACGTGAATCGTTACACCCAGTGTAAACAGGCAAATGTCTGTAGTAGTATTGCAATGCCCAGAAGGAATGCTGTACAACTGTTATGCTTCTTGTTTGCTCTACATCCATTATTTAAGGAAATATGGAATTTCTAAGATACCCGTAAAACTGGTACCAGAATGGTTTACTTTCATTCACTACACATTTCCCTCGCATTTCTCTGCAGGTTTCCCCAGTGTGCATCGAAGTGTGGTGCAGTCGCTCCAACGTCGATAACGAAATTTCCTGAACACGTGCATAACGAACTGTATGTTTCCGATGAACTTTGTGAACCATCCAATGAACTTTCCATGTTCATGGATATTTTGCAATATTCTTCATGGGCGGCGGCAGTAAGCCTGGAGCACGTAACGAAAATGAAGGGGAATCCGTTTATAAAAAATTGAATTTTCCGGATCGCGTTGAAAGCCTCGCTTGCGATTTTCTTTCTATGGCCAGCCGTGGTCTGCGCAGGGTCCACACAGGGCCCTAGTCTCACTGCCCGCCAGTTGCCCGCCTTTGGCCCGCGAGGGGCTCGTGCGGGCTCCACAACGGTTTGCTACTTGGGTTTAATATACCTAATACCCCCTGGACCCCATTATTTGCTCCAAAAAAACCAAGATGTAAATTGCCCGTTTGATTTAGCCACGGCTAACAGAACGACAGTTGTATTCTACCCTCCGATCAAGTTCAATGATTTGAATACCTACTCCCCACTAAGATCTTCAAATTGGTGTACCCCCTTTCTTGCGTCAGACCCAGAAATAGTGACCGAGGAACTTATGAAATATCTGACCTTTTATAATAACATCCTGACCGCCATAAAGTCAAAACGCGTCGAATCGTATGTATAAGGATGGATCAATATCGCAGAAGGTACTAAAGGACTTGAAATACTCAAGTCGAGATACACAGGAACATTAGATTTCTCCCTGGTAATGCGAATGTGCAAAGTATTTGAACGAATAGAGCGTCAGACGCAACTGCGTCCTATAAACGAAGAGAAACTCGCGCTCTGTAGTGGGCAGAGGTGCATGAAGTCAATGGCGCTGATGTGCTCGTTCCACTCACTTTTGCTGATTTTTACGTATTTTTCGGCTTGTCATAATGGGTAATTTCCAGGGACCTGATAAAACAGCTCGTGGTACGTGTCGTGAGCAGCATGTACGTCGTGGGAGCCCAGTGAGTGAACTGGACAGCCTGGTTGGCAATATGTGCCATCAGGTTCCACACCTAATTTGCGCTAGACATCTTCCGTGACTCAGAGACACACGCTGCATGTTCCGTTATTCACTCCGCCAACCTCGACAATAACAACCAAAAATGGTGGGAAATCGACCAAGAAGGTCACAAAATTAAGCTGATTTATAGTGTATGTGTGGACAAGCATATACAAAAATTACGCCAGTCGTTTAAAACAACCTGGAATATACATCAAAGAGCAGCAAAAATTGAGTGGAACTAGTTCATCGACGTCGTGGTTCTGGCTCCCCCGAACATTACTTTCCACGTTCACAAACAACCAGCCTAACTCCAATGCAGTTTGAGCGTCACACTAAAAATCGAATGGACCTGTAAACAAAGTTAATTTGATAGTTTGTTCATCGTACAATTAAACGAACATCAAAGATTTTAGATCAGGGCTTTGAGGAAACGAAATTGTGTCAAATCGTTCTATAGCCATTTAAGTCCACAGTGTTTTACACATAATCTGACAGTCCAGCACTGTCCTTTAAGAACGTACACCGGTTATCACACTAGACAGTCCGTGGAACATTTTGAGAGAAAAAGATTACAAAACTGGTCCTGTTACGACGCTGATCAAGCGATTTCGAAATGAACTACATTTTTCACCCCAAGAATGGAACTTTGAGAAGTTGCTCTTGAGAATAAACGAAAGAGTGAGTGGCGATCAGCAAGTGGAGTTGACAGAGACAGAACTGAGCCCACCTACAGAGGCGTCCGAAATTGGTCTTCAGCGGGGTGACTGTCTGTAGGTTACAGATCAGTAGATTGTTAGTTACTCAGTAAGGAATGAAAATGGGTTAACCTATCAATTGTAGGTTCTAATATGCGCAAGCTGGTTGACAATGAAAGGGAACATAACGGCGGATTGTGTAAAGCAAAGAAAGTCACGCGGGCGCGGCCAAACAAAACGTGTCACATGGTAGCGGAGCGACAACCTGTAAGTGAAGCTAAGGATACAAGTAAATGAGTGTTCAACAGTGGAAAGTCAGGGTGAACAAACTGCAGGAGAGCCAGGCTTAACAAACAAACGAAACCAGGCCATGGTACTATATGGGAAATGAGGTTCGTCGAAAGAACAATCCTTCATGCGCGCACCTCAAACTGTCGGGTTGTGTTTTGTGAGGAAGGCACGTAGCTGCTACCATGAAGCGTCTAGTGTAAGAGGAAGAAAATTCAGCAAGAAAGGAATAAATGAAGACGGGAAACGTGGTGATCAAATCTGTGACACGTGTATGGCCATCGTCACAATCCCAACACAGGTAGGTATCTATTGCGGCGTTCTCGTTGAAAATTCTCACAGACCTTAACAAAATCAGCATCACGCACAAAAGCTGGATAGCAATAAAAGAAGTGGTTTGTAAGCTGGAAAAAGATTGTACCATTCCCGAATTTACCTGTAGCCAACTGACGCCATGTTACGGACGGTAATGGGGAACACAGCACTCTGGCCTCACGTCTCCCCGAGATTCCTCACCTCATCTGGTGTGAATATCCGCCACCGCCAGGAAGTCCTTTTTCAATTAGGCCGTCAGGTCTGACAGCTCCGAAAACTATTTTGTGCGAAGAAAACACCCGCTTGTCAATCTGTCCAAGGCCCACATAAAGTCATTTAAGAACACTCGAAATAAACGCTCCCAGAGAAAATAATGGTCGCGCCAAATTGGCTTCGCAACCCTTGCCAAATAAGACTGCACACTAAGTAACATCAATAGCTGGGAATGCTATTGAAGCTTAAAGAATAAGGTCATCATTTCGCCAAAATTGGTCTACCTAACATCCACTAGGGCACATTTTAACTGGCTGCCTCGGGTACTACTCTGGTCAAGTTGGAATCAACTCTGGCTTTCTACAAAACGACTCTAGCCAGAAATGGGTTGACTCTGGACCGAATTACACGCCTAATGGGACCCGACGCTCCCACTCTCTCTAGGGCCGGACCGACTCAGGTTGTCAGTTGGTGTGTCTCATACAGTAGTAGTATCTTCCGGCTTAGCTTCGGGAACAATGGGCAAAATGACGAATAGGTTTCAAATGCATCGCATAATTTTACTGTTTACGGTCGGTGGATCAAGAAACTTTTATCCCACTGCAGAGGGTTGATTGCTAACCATAAAACCAGCGGTCTCTTTGGCGGTTCTGCATCAGGGTCAGACTAGGTGCACGTAGTCTAGCTCTGCTGCTGCGACCACTTTATTCAACTTACGTGGAATGCCGAGACACTAGGTTTGGAACCGTGGTTCACTGCATGGACGAAAATTTCATGTCAGCCACAGCTAGACTGCGTCGCGTTATCTGTGGTTACGTCCACGTTTAGATATAGAAATAAAGCAGCTAAGGAAAAGTGAAGTTGTTACTTCGTAAATGCATATGTTCTTAAGGTACGTAAATAACTGCATCCCGGATTGGTCAACGGGGACAAAAGTGTACTCTCATAGTCTTTAACTTTTGTCAAATCGTAACGCTCAGTATCCAGTGGATTGCGTAGTGGCTCACTCAAGTTTATTGTGTTCTGATGCACAGCACAGAAGCGTATATAACGTATATAAGGAAAACACTTGGGGACCGTCCATACCACCGCAAGCAGGCATGCGTGGTATACGTTAGAATTTTGCTTCTACCCGTGAGCATGGGAAGTGTCTTAGTATATTGTTTTCACAGGTATACTTAGGACCGCAATCACGTATCATATCCTTTTTTCAGGCTCCCTGGTGATCACTGGTCTTTGACGGCTGAAGTATTATTCGAAACCCTTTCAGTGGTTTGTTTGTGGGCGCGCATGTTTGAAGACTAAAACCTCCGTTTGAGCTCCAGTTAGGCTTGTGATGTTCAAACCGCTTTTATTGGGCAACAACCCTGGTGTACACTACTGCCACAAAGGTACAGGAGGAGCACGACAAGGGTCCGATGAAAACAGAGTGCGCCACCTCAGTGCGACTGGCGTGGAACTGCAGGCAGACAAGTATGCAGCCATACCAGGAGTTTGTATTGGCCTTATACTATTGGCTGTAGTCCCGGCAAGCCGCTAGGTTGTACCAAAAAGACAACCAGTCCATTGGCTGCGAGGTTGGCGCTTTAGAAAACGTGTGCTCGGCCTCAAATTGAGCAACGCACACTCATTTGCTGCCACCTAAGCAAGTCTGATAAGCCTGTGTTAGAAAACCTCCAACGACCACTTGTCAGAAGCTTACGAGGATATTTTTCAACCTCCACCTGTGGGCAACGCTGTCAAAAACGTTGTACTTATTCATTCTGGTTAAGAAAACAAGAGTTCTGCTCTACACCGATTTGAAAACTCGTGTGTTCTGGAACCATCACAACAGCGTCTGCTGTCAGCTTACAACAGGGTTCCCCGTATGGTTTAAGAACTAACGACATCACTTTGTCACCCCTGCAAGCTCGGAAAAAGACAAGCGCAAACGTTTTTATTGTGAAGTATTCCTATGCTTGAAATGAAACTCCGGATGGAACCATAGACTGTAACAACATTTACTGTTTCAAATAAGGCTTGGACAGATATCTCACGCTATCGAACGCCATATTTACCTCCGAACTTTGTAAACCCTCTGATGGCTTTTTTGAGTGTAGTCTGGATAAATCTAGCCACCAGCTGCATATCACGTACATACCCGTTTCCCCTATTACACTCCCCTCGGAAACATCTTGCTTGAAACGGTCGTATTTTATTTATCCTCGGAATTATCAGGACTATAAAGCTTACAAACCTTTACACCATGAGTAACGGTAGCCTCCATTAACGGACGAGTGAATGGAATACAAAACTCTCCGAAGAAAATTGTGAAAAATACTCTTCCCGTACAGCTTACACAGTGGCACTGAAACATTGATTCATCCCCTTCGTTCCACTCCCTGTTCCAAACCCACCTTGGTAATCCCCTAACAACTTCTGTGTTTCGAACTGTGTATGTCATGCAAACATGGGCATCATAAAGCAAACTGTCATCAAACTCCGTCCGGATTTCTGGCTATCACGTGATAATCACCCCCAAGGTAGTTGCCGGTTACTCAATTTCCGCGAAATTTCGTAACAACTATTTGGCAAGGTCATATATTTTATTAACGAACGCAAAATGCCGATTAGTCCCTGTCAAAAGGTTACACATACATTATTCGCCGTAGTAAATGTGTTCACCCCATATTTTTCGTTTACCTCGTGAGATCGCGTCCTTTTTCTTGATCCAATAAACATCTGTTGTGTGACGAAATCTTCTGCGAATAGTGGACGTGAAAAATCCCTTCATGAGCGAAAGTTATGCAACATTTTCAAATTTACGACGATTTTTCAACAATTCACGAAATCCTACACTGGAGTCTGCCCGGTCGTTTGCCGGATTTTGGAATGCCAGTTTTTCTCAGCCAAAACCGATTCATTTCAAAACTCTCCCGAGGCTAGTTTTATCACGTAATAACGGAACACTTTGAAGAGGCATTTGGACGTATTCCCCGGAGTGATCTTCACCTTATCGGGACACCGATTCATACACAACCTTGTTAAAGGTGAAGTAACGTAACTCCACATTTTCTTGACTGAATCTGAAGAACAGGCGAACTGTTCTTTTCTCCACCGCGTGAGCCAAACTTTCTTAAACCACAATCATTTTCTTTCTGGTTATGCTCTTTTGTAAGCAGATTTCACGTTTGCACTAACACCCAATTCTGTTGTTTTGTATCGTCCTTAATTATCAGCACTTATCATGCACATCCAGTATGCCTCTCATATATACATTGTCCTTAATACGTTATAATTTTTTACATCACATATATGACATTTTATCATTATATGCATGCATCTATATTTTTGAAGAAAGAGAGTCGGGACAGAGTGAAAGCTGTAATATACCCGTAATGAAGAAGAACAAGAGTGTGTCGGTAACTGTCGATGAAAAACAAGTGACTCTTCTACAAAAGTAACGAAAAGTTAAGAAACGATACAGGACATTACGTCACTGTTCGATCAGTCGATTTGTTATCAATTGGGGCCTCTTCCTCGGTGACTGTACAAACCGTTGGCTCTGCAACACAATGGGGAGGGAGAGTGATTAGCCGCAGTTTTAAAACGCACTACGCGCGTCCTCTTAGTTTCGGTTTCACTTTACATCGCGTTTCCTCCGGGACGATCTAGACGCCCAATGCCTGCGGAAGCCATAATTGCTGCATGTATTTAATATTACGCTGTTTTCTTCGTTTGGTCTAACATGTCTACTTAAATTAGGTTCCGGTGACGCTTGAAACAAATACGAACCGAACATTATATATGAATTGCACAAACCTTACGACATGAGTAAGTGACAGGCAAGCGCACAAACTCCCATTGGTCAATACAATATTTCCTTGCGTTAACTAAATCACTGACTGACAAATTTAGTCAAATATACCGTGATTGCCTCTATACAACGTGCGTCTTGTGTGAATCCTGTAATAAGGCGTACGTACTACGGCAGCGCACGTGGAAACCTTATTCCGATGCATCGAACTCGTCGTGGATCCTTGGTGGGAGGCCAGCTGGCTCTACTAAATGGAGACTATAGTTATTTGCGGCCACGAATCTTGAGTAGGCCAATGAACGTAAAGTCCACTTAAGACCCAATTATGCTCTCAGCAAGTACTGCTCGCCTTTCCTGTGGGTGGCGGGGCAATTTTTCAGCCAACCCTAAAAAATAATTGAGACGAGGAGGTCTGCGTTCTGTTCCAGCTGCACCAGAACTGTCGGACAGCCTTTCGGTTGGTTTAGTTCACAGAGGCCATCAACTGTCCCAGCAAACAATTTAAGATCCAAAATGACCATACAATTCACTAACCGCATTATCCATGCCAACGGCCAATATTTTGGTGCGCAATCTCTTCTCTAGCGTAAGTCCGAATTCCTTCAGTGGAAGCATATTGTGTTTAACTACGTTTTTCGTTGTGTCATGATAACTCCGCCAGCACACCCTTGGACAAGTCGGGTGCTGGTGAATGGCAAACATTTATCTAAATCTGGTGCAAATTGTTCAACTGTACTAGGAGTATCATAAACATCCTTGATTGTCAGCCACGCGTGTTGCACTTGAACTGGGCCCTGGGCACAGTGTCTAAGTGAAGAGCATTCAGCAACTCGTACCTGACCACCGAGTGGTCCCTTTAGCAAAGCGATCCGAGCTTAAGTCATAGAAAAGCGATGTGTAAGCAATCCACGGTGGGGTTTTTAATGAAAATAAACTTCCACCGAAACATTTTCCCAACCGTTTACGCTATCTTGCAATGACACCGAAAGAAACGGAGTGTTGTTATAAGAAATACATTCTGTAAAAAAGGCAGGTGAAAATATGACGGCTGACGGACGTTAACTGGTGCCGCTCACACACAATTCTCCTTTTTGGATAATCCGCGGACCCATGGAGGCCTAATTCCACAGGCATATTGAAAAGGTGGTTAACGCCTGATATATCTGACTGAGTGATGTGTTGGTCAACGGTGACAGCGGCGTTGCAGTCCTTTTCATTGCTGAATTGCGCACAACCCTAGACAGACATCCGGCCCTGCTGTCACCTGACCAGTCCATATGAAGAAGTTTTAGAACATAGTATTCTTCAAATGTCATCGTCGGCACCACTCAGCGTGTACCGCTGACAACCCCGGAATGAGATGAAACAATGCACAGCCAGTAGGCGGACCACCGCAGACCCTGGATATCACGTCATCGTTCTAGGAGACTTCAACCTCCCGACTATAAGTCTGACCTGTAGGTTAATCTGCGGTTCTGCGGCTACTGAGCTCTAAAATATCATGCAGGAGGCGGGAGTCACCGGGCACGTCATGCGACTTGCGAGGTGGATAGTAGGTCACGGACCATCGCGACAAGACATTGTGTTGACAACCGGATCCCACATAGGGGATGTCATCGAAGTTGATGCGCTGTTGGATGATAACTGTTAAGCTATAATTAACTTTCATTTAATGTGTGACGTATTCATCACTGGCTCCCAGGTGTCGGCTAGACGCCACTTCAGATAAGCCAACTATTGAAGGGTGCTGGAACACCTGCCCACAGGCAGCTGCCCAGTGCCTAGCGAGTGTAGCATGGCGAATAGACACTAAAACCATGATGCGTCGCATCTAAACGTTGTGATAACCAGTCGAATACCGCCATACACTTCACATCCCACATGTAAGTTGTCTGGACTCGAAATCTCAACTGAAAGTCTAATGAAAAGAGACGAACCTTGAGTGATTTATGTCTTCTTAAAGCAGATAGATATTCATACCTGTCATACAAATGTTGTCGCAGTCGGTGTACAGCAGCTGTTCGCGCCGACCGCTGGGTTCACCAACCGTCACTTGTAGAATGCCTAGCCGACTGTCTTAAAAAAATCTTAGGGCACATGGTTTCCAAACCTATGTCGGGATCTACCATGTCACCTCTCATGAGACCTTCAGCGTTTGCCGTTTCTAATTCTGAAACATCAGAGACTTCACGTACTCAGTATTCGTCGGCCTTCGGGAACCCAGCCGAGAGGATAGGTGTCACAGCCTTCAATACAACTCGTTCCCCGGACTAGCTCTTTAATTTCACTCCGGTTAACGTACACGCCAAGTTTATTCTGCTACGTGTCGGTAGTTCAACAAGGTTTCTGGGATACTCCGCCTCATGCCAAAAGAACGTGCGGATAAGCTAGCAGCACCGCCTGTCGTTTTTTCCGACTCTCACACTTTACTAGTCGTATTTTGGTCACTTGGGAACATAGTGTCCTCTCTCCCATTTACAACGATTGACAATAACTTTGCAATGATCGCTGTAATATCAGGCACGCCAGTTGTAGTGGGGGTTATAATTGTTGACTTCGTTTGAGACAACACACATACTCACTGTTGGCAGCAGAGTAGCACGGCTCCAGAAATGTCAGCTAGCGCACAACCAACCCACCGGTCGCGGCTAACTAGTGGAAAAAGGCCGCTGAGGAATGTCTTCAGCTTGAAGAGGTGTTCTCAGATTTCACAAAGGCACTTGATAAGGTAAATAATGATATTCTACTGGACGAGTTGAGTAGTATGAACTCATGCAGTGAGGTTTGTTTATGGGCCAAGCAATACCTTTCCACTTATCTTACTCAACGGTGAGCTGCCCAGCCCATTGGATGCCAAAACTGACCTACCAAAAAGTTCGGTCTTGTCCCCGTTATTTCTAGCTCCCTCCAGCGACCCCTCGATCATAAATCTTCTGCTGTAGTGTATGCTGATGATACGGAGCTTCAGTGCATTCATTGTTTTTCTGAAGCTACAGAAAACCTCCAAGTAGAATGCCATGCACCTATTACCCATGAAAACTGACTGCAATTCAGTAAACTCAGGTTGAAGATAAAGCCCAGTCGTCAGCAGGGCACTAGTCCTCACTGCAGCAGCGGTTCTATCGCAGTCATTATCATCATGAACGCGACCTACTTATTATTCCACTGGACCTCTCACGTAGTACTAACGGTATACAGCTTTTGATGAAACTTAGTGTCGGATTAGCAATGCTCGGTAGGGTTCTTGGAAGCTTCGTAATCGCTACGCCCTCATGTATTTATGACACACTAGTGGAGCCACTTTTAGGAGTCAACCTTCAGGCCCGTGCGTTTCACTGGAAGAAAGGTGTAACCACTCTAGATGAGAGCCATGAAAATAGTTAGGGGTCTACTTTCACTGTCGTATGAGAACTTGTTGCCTGAGGTAGAACCGATTGCGGTAGCTTGCAGGAAATCGAAGGACAAACTTGTAGTGATGTACAGAATTGAATGTTCTTTGGATCACCACAACGAAACCTCCTTCACCGTCTCTAATACGGTGAGTCCCTAGGGCAACAGATGCAAGTTTTCTGGCCCATGTAGCCCGCGCAACGTCAATATTGTCATTTACTTTCTTTCTCGTTTTCTCCCTTCTCATTTTTGATCGACTCTCTACATAATCCGCTCCCTCATGATTCCACTTCCATGCGAAACGGTAAAACATTCTTAGGAGCTCTACCACTACCATTTTCTACAACATCCAACACACTTTGTATACTCTCACCACTTCGACAGTTCACGCAGTCGAAACAAAGGAACGATAGTCCGGCTGTCACTGTGCTATCGAAATTGTCGTGAAGCCCCACATCCTGTGCGAACAGTTCACACGGGTACACTTTTGGGGGGATACTGTACAAGTGTTGCGCCTCCAAGTCCGCAGAAGTCCAGTGAAACTGGTGAAACCGGCAAGAGAATCGGGGCTGTAACAGACGGGATATCTATTCATCTACTTATAGTCCCGAGCTATGCGTATCGGAGTGTCCTATTTCTTTGATACAGAAAAGGGGATGTGAAGAAAATGTGGAGGAAAAAGAGCAACCTTAAAAATCGAAGGAAATTTGATGTCAAATTATTTGGTTGAAAGCTGTACCGTGGGAAAAGGTATTCATTTTTGGAATCGCGCATCTGAGGGAAGCTCAAATTTCTGGCACAACCACCCGTCAACGTGACATGTTTTGGTCTTCAGTCAAAATATTTGTGGTTTATTGGAAACACCAGCCCTGTTGGTTAAAGGCCAGCTAAGTAATTTCGAATGCAATTAGAAATATCTGTTTGGGAGACTGTTTTCGGCGAGATGGAACCGCCAAATGTTAGTCATGGTTGGCTGCTTTATCAAGTAGTGTGAGATGATTCCCATTCCGGCTACAGACTCTTGAATGATTGTTGAAGCAGTATTCAATGGATGGATTCCATTCTGGGACACACCGTGTCAAATACATTCCGACCGGGGACCCAGCTTCCAGAGCGTGTTGATGCGGGAAATGTGTCACATTCCAAACTTCAAGAAGTCCCGTGCGACAGCTTACCACCCAGAAAGAAACGATCCAGCTGAGCGCACCACTCGCACGCTAAATAATGTACTGATGGCCTTTCTCAATCATGAGACAACGCGCAATTGGGACATTGCATTACCTCGCTACCTCCTAGCATACCGGGCCACCGTCCATGCATCCACGAACTAAGCCCATCACTTCATGATATCTGGGAGGGAGCTTCAACTGGCATCAGATACACTCCTTCCTAATGACCACCACGAACCATTATTGGCAGCAGAACATGGTTGCCATAGGCACTCAAGCCTCGTGCGTGGTCACCAACCGGCGAGGTCACATCTAAAAAGCGCTCAGCATCATCAGAAGACACATTGATTGTGTGTGGTTGCACGATGCTTTAATACCCCCAGGCGTCCCGTCTAAACTTCCTTCGTGAGTGCAAAGGGCCATACGTCATCGATGAAGTAATCATAGATGCAACTTATTGCATCGCACAACTGAAAGTACCATGACTGTCATCAGTCGTGCATTTTAATCGTCTGAAGAAGGTGACGGCTGCTAATGAAGGGGCTGGGGAGAGCGCCCAGGGAGGATGGAAATCTTGCAACAGTAACGACATCACTCAACGTGTGCTTTTTTCCTCCTTTCTTCCAGGTCTCGTGGCAGCCACGTACTAGGGCGATAAGCAGAAAGCACCAACGGGAGGAAACAGTGGACAAAACGCTTGATTTTGCTGACTTGTACGCCAGGTAACACCCCCACGCTGTCATGTTCCTATTTTGCATGTGCTGCTGAATAAACTCTTTCTACGAATTTGTATACTCCATTAGGTGATTGTGAATACAGCTTCAAACTCACCAGTTCTGTGAGTAACTCTCGTACTATCTATTTTCAACACATGGACATTCCGTCCCTTGCCCATTGAATTACTATCGCTCACGTGAGTTCCCCGGTAGGAAATATTAAGGTGAGACAAGTTCTGGTTCAAGCCGCGTGGTCTTGGAAAATGAGCTGAACTGGAGTTCAAATTCACCATCAGCCATTTATCAGAGCACACATATGACCTTGAAAGATTAACATTTACGTGTAGACCTATGTGCTATCGTGAGGTTAACAATGAAGACCAGAAAACAACGTTGTTTCAACCGCTGGGGAGCTTCAAAATTTTGGTTTATATTGACGTTCGAATTACGTTTTGTCAGAATGTTATTCTTTCGCTCAAAGATTCGCTTTTGAAGATAGCTAAATATAATGGATATCTATTCAATATAATCATATTTTCTAAATCGGCAAGTGCATACACAATTTTAATTATTATAGGCATACAAATGGTGCAGTGAATTTATTCAATGCAATGTGAGGAATGTACAATTTCTCTGTAAATGGCTGAGCAACTTGACTCAGTCACCCGATGACGATTATCAGTTTGATTGTATATTTGAAGAGAAAACATCCGATATCTATTTATTTCTGGCCAAACATTCTATCCTTGATGATGCAAAGTTTGATCGTATCCGTGATAAAATAGCACTGCTGGACTTCAAAGCTCGGATTCATGGTCGTTTATTCGAAGAGGAAACTGAAGTAAGGAATAAAGTCCTATCGCATGCAGCAATTGTTCGTTCATTTCATTTTGTCGGTGTCTGCTTTTCGCGGGCCGACTTCTTCTAGCTGCCACGAAATGCATGCTATTGCCTGCAGGGGAGTTACGCAATATTTTCGTCAGCTCCATCTTTCAGATGTCATTTTCGAGCAATAGATGCCACCAAAAATATTAATAATTTTCACCGAATAAAAATGAGCACAATTCTCATTCAGAACAGTTATAACGTTCGAGGTAATATACTCATTCCAGTACTTTCAAAAAACACTGAGCCAATCTTATGATAAACAAATCTGCTTATCCGCCTATATAAAAATATTTTTATATGACAAGTGTACGGTTGAGAAAGATAAAGCATCAAATAGGGCGTCTGCTTTCAAATGTTCCGGAATTAACAGGCACAGGGGTGGAATAAGTCAGAAGAAAGTAGACGGTTTGCACCTGGAACATAGTCAACTCATAGTTTCCGTCTACGACATATCACGCGGGAGAGTGAACAAAATCTTTTGAAATCGTCCACGGGATGAGGTTTTATAGCATAAAAGATCACCTGCTACTTAACTCATAAGGTGGAAACAAAAGTGACGAAAAGCAAATATGAAATAACGACTATGTATTTTGTAGTTGGGTTTCACCATCATCAAGGCGTACTTGCCCACTACTGCGTCCGCATAAATGAACATAAACAAATTTGTTTGAATTATTCAATATAAACGAGAGATGGAAGGCTGCAACAGACATTGAGTGCTGTTTAATTGAAAATAGAAAGATAATATATGCTTTCAACGTGTACTGTAATTTGATTTTTACATATACCATTAATACATAAGATGTGTGCTGCTCAGTTGTAAAACTTCCCAAATACGTACAATTCACTAACCTGCCATTTGCCATTCGAAGTTCTGTGTTCTTTTGTTGTGCAACCACAAAATTTTCGAATAAAACTCGAAACTTCCTTGCCAAACTTTATCTTGTTCTCCACTTTGAAAGGTACTCTTAATATAATGTTGCACAATTGCATACATCGTTCATGTTGAAAGATCACACGAAATTTTGTAACTCAATACCGTTTTATTGCTCGTCGCACTAAGTCGCTTTTCCCCAGGTACGCAATTATCAGACGCGAAAAACGAAAGTCCGTTTAAGAGAGAGACCAAATCTTTATTCGACAAAATGTACAGGTGGTCTCTGATAGCTCTATAAAAGGCACCGACACGCGAAATAGCTAGAGAGGCTAGAGACCGGCCGTCGACGAGCGAGTATACCGGAAGAATGTGACACGTGTGTCCTTCGGGTTCGCGCCACGATCACATGACATGTAGACAAACAATCGGACAACGTGCATCATGCAAGCTTTCTTTATAGCCTAGGTACAATATGCAACTATGAGTTTTCGGACTATTTTACACGCCATACCGCAGACAGGCCAGTGAAATCTCTAGGCCGCTACACCCTGGACAAACGGCATATCGCAGGCATCTGGAGCACATTAAATTTGTTTCGTATGTTAATCAACTAGTTAGCCTGAGGAGGTTATATAGAACGCTGATATTGAAAATTCAACAGTCAGCTCTTCCGTTACAATATAAAAATTTCTCTAATAAATAATTATAGTAAGTTACGCGTATAAACCGTTAGTTTTAGTACTGTGACAAATGGTATGTTAACAATTCTTCCACTCTCATCAGTCACACATGTAAAACGTGTAGGTTGTATAGAGTAAACGTTTACAGGTAGGCGGCGGATGGATGCACATACAGTCACTAGTATTATGTTGCATGTTCTTAGGCAGATCGGCCTACGTAGTACCGGTGAGTGAGTTCTCATCAACATAAATTCGAGTTTTGATTGCGTAACAACATTTTGAATGAACTAAGTGGGTCATCCTGGTGACCTGTAATAATCAGGTGACTTGCAATCAATGATGTGAGATGTCTAATGGTGGGTTCATCAAGTTACGGATGCTGTATTTTCATTTTGTGCAAAAATATATCCCAAAAAGTCCATAAGGTTGTCTTGGTGTTGGTAACATAATAATTGCTATGACTGTATTCGTATCTGTATCCTGTCTACCTCTAGTTGTCTATCGTATACAACCTGCATGTTTTACGTATGTTGCTTATGAGAGTAAAAAACGCTAAGTTACCGCAACATGTCTTCTTTCGGCTCTGAGGGAGGGTAAAAACAGTCTAATATTTCAACTGTGATAGCCGAGTTAATCGTTTATTAACAAATTTTGCAACTTAAGCTAGAAAGCTTAAGTATGACTGTAGGGCTGAGATCAAAACCCTTTTTCTGTCATAATGTAATGCTTAAGACATTGTTTTTGAGGCATTTCTGAAATCTTTCTGTGTTTAATTGCAGAAGAAGAGTGGTGCATATTCCGTGGTAGGTAGCCTAAAATTGTGAATGTATTTTTGCTAGTGTCACTATTTAGTCTTACGGGTGCTCAGCAAAAATTTATACGGTGAGACATGTACAGTAGTAGACGGTAGCGAAACTCTATTCTGTTGTTTATGACCAACCATGCCTGGCGCCCGAATGAATGCTGCGGTTGCAATCCTATTAGGTCAGTGTGTTGCTGGATGTTATTACGTGCAAGTGAAGCTATCTAACCTGGAGTTTCAAAAATAGCCAATAAGTGAAGAAGACTGAGCAGATAAAGAGAGTAGAAGCTTCTCTGTTGCTGATTCCGTTATGTGAGCTTTAGCTAGTATTAATGGTTTAATTATTACGTCATTATCTATTTTGTCATCCAGTTGCGTTATGAAGCAACCGGCAGGCCGCTGGAATGCGCCGGAACAGTCGCTTAACCCCCCTTTATGCTGTGTAGAAAACCCTAAAATCTCGAGTCACTTTGCAGATATAACAGGTTGATGAATCAACAATTTTGAACATCGAATGTGAGATTGATGAGACAAATAATGATCTTGATTGTAAAAATTCAAATGCCATATTTTTATTAATCTTACATGAAACGGTCTCCTCATTATTTGAGATGTTTTTGATGAATATAAGGAATAACTACTGATGCATAACAAAGAAAGAGCGGAAAAGCGATGCAAATGGTGTAACTAAGAGTTTCTGTTGAAGACCCAACCGGCGAATCCAATATATTCTGATCTTCTAGTAATCACAAAGTCTACAATGCAAAACATAACCAAAACTACTCTGAGACAAGGGTGACCGTTATTTACATTAAGTATCAAACTCCGGTTTACAAGGAACACGGAAGTAGAGAAAGAATATATAACGCGAAAAACTCCAAAAGAGTTGATATTCCTTTAACGACTCTGAATGCTAATTGCATAAATGGACGTAAACAAACTGCGCAGTTTCGTTAACCGAAGATCAGTGTGCAAAACGTACACCTGCTCATCTCTTGAAGCGCACTCCTCAATAACGCGCACGATAAGAATTACAAACAAATAAACGTCATGGCTCGTATGAGGAAGCTTCAAAGTAAAGAATCATAGGTTGGAAATATGTGGTCGGTCATAAAACTGACCAATCGAAATCGATAAAAGTAACAAAGAGCATTCAGCCTTGAAAGTAACGGACAATACAGGGAACATTATGAGATAACCAACTCATGAGCTGATTATTTGGTGGAAATTTCAAAAGAGCAGGGTGTGTGGAATTAATATACACTAGCCACCTGACACAAAACGAAACAAGGTGAAGGTAAAGTGGGGGAACAATAATACGATTAGTGCTCAATCTAGTCGGTTTGATGTTGAGGTAGCCATAATTTCGTCGCCATGTGTTCTGAAATACTTTACATCACGCACTGACCGCATCAGTTGAGTGTCCGATAGTCATTTTGAAAAGAAAAAATATGGATACCTTAGGCAGTGCCATCACAATTGACCTTGAAAAGTTTCCAGAAAGTTGTGTCAAACAGATGCGTAAGCGTCGTTTTATTGGCTTCTTATATCTGCATAAGCAAGGACTGCCAGTAACCCGGGATGCTAAAATGGCGAACTTCGCATGCAATTACATATTTCATCAGTATTACAGAACCCAATAACTTTAGTGGAAGTTCAAGGTTTCAGTTACACCTGATGGCAAAGTTCTGATACATTTATTTTTCAACAGCCACGACTAACTGGAGAAGGCGTAAACTATGAATTATTGCTGTTAACAAAAAGCTAAGATTGCAAAATGCGCTCAGCTAGTCTACACAGCCACTCTGTTTGAAATTTTATTACTTGTGAACGCCTTGAAACAGTAAGACTTGTCGTTTGTGTCATATACGTTGCTGGTTTCTATCTATACCTCGATTTAATGGTCGACTCATTTTCTTACAAATCCGCCAATTGTTTCTACACGGAAGGTTTTCCGTAGTTTTTTAAATTTAGCCTGCGTTTTATCGACCAGCTCTAACGACGCTGAAGCCAGACTTTTTCTGAACTGCAACCCATTTCATCTCCCGGCTGATTTGTTTACACTATCTAATCCATCACTTCCGTGTCAATAAAGTAATCTACTGTTGCTGGCTTATCATCACTAAGACAATTGTTACATTTTGTTTGGTTGGAAGGATAATGTGAACGATAGAATAAGCTTAGAGCTTTTTTGGAAATAAATGAACCAATGTGTGTTAGCTTTTTAAACACACTAAAAGAAGCACAAAGCAACCACCATTTCAGTATAATAGTCTCTTGGTCAGCCTGTCGTGGGTCGCTTACTAACTTGAAATAAACTGCTTATCTGTTTTCAGTCGGAATTACCGAATTAACTATTCGTGATTCTCATCAATCAAAAAGGGTCAACTTCGGAAACAATACTATTCAGTTATGTTGACGGCAATTCCTTAACTGAAAACCGTCTAGTCACGTATGATAATTACAGGAGAGTGAAACATGCTTCATTTGATGAACATTAAAACAACATGTTGGTTAGTACAACATAACGACCGGTTTAACAACGAAAATTTCATATAAAAAAAATGAAGCATCTACAGAAGAACTGGATTAAGCAAACAAAAATATGTCAGGTTACGCCTGATTGAAACCGTAATAAACTAGCGAAAATAAACTGCGAAAGTGTGTCGCGAGCGATTGCAATTTGTGCTCATCTGCCCTTGCATTATAAGTTGGAAGAGGTGTAATTATGATCCACGTGAGGCCCGTAAGCTTGCAGTAGTGTACTGTGCCAGGGATTCAACGCATTCGCCTCAGAAACATGTCCACAGAAGACGGTCGTAGATTTATTGAATTTTTAATTTTCGGTGGAATTAAGATTCCCAAACAAGGCTTCAGCATTAATTAGTAGACTCAAAAACTGTGCCACCATTAAACTTTATTATTTCTACATTAATTAATTATAGCTTGAGAGCGTCGAACACAAAATCCATTCTGCTTCATGGCTTCAAAGGCTTGCCGAATTTACTTGCGGATCTTTCGCAACAGTTCGATTCACTACAGTCGTTGGGCCGTGTGTCGCCAAATGTACAATATGGTCTTTGCCCGAAGCGATTCACGTTGATCCCGTTACAAAACACTTGAGTCAAGTGTATGTTCACCTGCTCTTGAAAGATCAAATGTTGGTCACGATTACAAGCCGATCAGGAAGGATTTATCAGCACCTCCCATTGGATCATCAACCAGTTTTGATGACCCGTACACTATTGGCTTCTCCCGTTTGTCCAACCAACGGTGCTGTGTTTGGTTCAGGCAAGCCCATTTTTATTATTACAAAATGAGTATCAAAGGGTTACTTTTGTTTATGTTTCAAGAGGATAGCGCAATTTTCACGCAATCTTTGATACGAAACTTCAGTGATTACTAACTATACGACTGAGTTGTCAGTGATTCTGATAAAGTTGATGCCCTGCACAGCATTAGAAGCTTTAGATGATTTTATGAGAGTAGATGAAGACCAGATGAAAATTTGAAGCATAATGTTAATCAATTACCCTAGTAGATTAGATGACCACTTCCAGAGCATTGCGGCTAACCCTGGCATACAAAGAATGAGAAATACTAAAGCATATTTTTATCTATTCAAGGATTCAAACTTGTTGATTAAAAGAAACAAATTTATACATATCAAGCTGAGTAGGTGCCCTTTAATTCACTGGATACTGTTTGTTTGCTAAATGACGTCTACGATATCATTTCAAAGAAATTAAAATGTCCACTGCAATCTTAGTGACTTACTTACTGAATCGTAATCCAATTAATGAGGAGCAGCTTAGTGAATAACGTTTTAATTTAGTCACGTCAGAAATGAATAGAATATAACTTTGAGCATAGTGTTTTGTTCCACACTTTTGCAGTTTCATAGCCAAAGTAAATGCCACACAGATAAGTACAAAAAGGGTGTGTTTTTAAAGGCAGATTCTCAAATCTATTGCCTAACAAAAGTGGACTCAGATGAAAGCCGATCGACATTGATCACAAGTTTCGAGGCACTGTAAGTCGTCAGAAGTATCCTCCATTAGATGGGGTACACTAAATCTTCTGTGAACTTACTAACCGTTGTTAGTTTCCTCCCTGGTATCGAATCTGACGCATCAGAGATAAAACGTTAAACAGTGCCAGTAAAGTAGTCACTGTTGCTCAGTGATTGGGCACGCGTTACAAACAATTTTCCCGCTAGATCTGGAAGCAGAAATTCTCAGAGAAGCACAACTTTTCCTTGAGGTTAGCTTTTCAGGCTTCAGCAGATTGAAGCGAGTCATACCAAGCGGCAAATGTTTTCTAACACGATTGATGTTGGTCTTATTCAACGCAGCAAAACCTCATCTTTTGAAACTTGCGCTATTCCTCCTGGTTGATTGTGCCGTAAGCGATGGTTGCCAGTTGATGGGGACCTTGGAAATTTTGGACTGGACGTCGTACCTATTCGACCGCCTATGGAAAATCCACACAAACTTTAATTAGACTCACTACCAAAGGCCCGCATGTTAGAACTGCTTTTGATAGAACAGTGCAGTGGCCGGCAATTCCACTTTTGGTCGGGCATTCACAACGTAACAGCGTTGGTCAGTGTGCCATTGACTTCATGCTAAGCATGACGAAATTATTACGTGCAAACGCCTAGGCACGTGTGAGTAATGCTCACATTACTATGTCCCCTACTAGATAACCTCTCGATCAAAAACATGAGCAATCAACAAATAGACTGAAGGATATTTTGGTTTTTGGGAAGCAGTAGGAGATTTTCAGTTAGCAGAAACTGTGTGGCAGTAAAAGTAGGGTGAGATAGTTCTTTTTCGAACAAACCGAATAAAAAGTTTGCAATAAATTGTCATTGTTGGTCGAATCCAGGTAGCCCTGATCCTCTATGACCTTTTGATAATACTTCGAAAAACAGCGATTTAACCAACAAAACACACGAGTTTATTGAAATGTAAGTAGCTGTTTACAAAGGTGCCAACACTAACCACCATCAGTTTTCAACATTCAACCTGAATTAACATAAGATAAATACGAAGATCTCAGAGAACAAACTGCAACAACGGTTACTGTTACGTACTTCCAGCGGAATGCTCACGTTTTCATGCAAACTCTTCCAGAATATTGGCTACATCACCATAAGTGTCTTACGTGGTCCGATCCTAGATATTGTCAGTGTGGTTAGATCAGGAACGCACTTAGCCGGCAGTGTAGACAGCCTAGAGCTCGACACATGATGTGCTGACAATATTCTCTTGTGTGATCAGATGCACATGCAAGATTTTAACCCACAAGCGTAACAGTTCACGAATGAGAATTAATGGCTTACTGCCGTTTCCATTAAACCAAAGGATTAGGAATACAGGCGGGCGTATTCGGAGTGTTACGCACGGATGGTGTGCAAATACAAGGTGGTGCGCAGACTGTTTGATCAATTACAAAAGATTCACACTGCCGCTACTTTGGGTGTTGAAATGTGTCAAGTAAAACACAGCTTCCGTGACAGTCGGCCACTTACAGTCCTCAAGACGAAAGTGGTTCTACAGTTGTCAGTTAAAGAAAACAGTGTTTGTTGATTAGTGAAATAGCGTTTGGAGCTAATTACCACTGCATTTACTTCGCTACCCAAATCCCGATATCACATTCAAACAAAGAAAGCGGAAATTCACAGTATCGAACTGGATGTTTGATTATAAGCGTAGACAAGGATTCCATTTTGCCAACAGAACTAAGCGTTTGTTTGGAGTCAACACTGCTAAGCTTCCACAAAAGCGAGTCAAATCAGCAGTCACATGATGATCAGGCAAGTGAAGAACATTTACTTAGAAGTAGCCAAGGTCGGTAATTGCCAGACATTACTTAGTTATCCATCATTCAATCAATCAAGTAAAGACTCGACAGGCTTCGTTTTCATTTCAGTACACGTTTGTTGTAATACAGAATGATGTACGTACAAGTGAAACTAAGGTGAACAATTACTAACGTTTAGTCGTTTCGAAGCACAAAGCGGGGGTTGCCATCGGTCGACAAGTCAAGGTGTGCAACAAAGTGAAGTGTACAAACACCTATCAAAAACCGTAAACATTGTCGCGATACTTCTTTTGTGGCCCACTGTTCGGAAGGGCCTTGCAATGAAAGAACTAATGTTTTCTGCTAGATGCGTGGGGTGTAACAGAGTGTGCACCAAGTCGTTTCCCAGTCACCTGAAATGGTACTCGTTGGTTTTGGTCAAAGGTGCTTTTGCGTCGTTGAAGCAAATGTTCGTGCTGTCAAAATAAGGAGAGTTGTTTGGCCGGCGGAAATCCCAAGAATGTTTGTCAGTCACAAGTCACCATGCAGTAAAAGTGAGCCTGAACACGAAACTGATCATCCATCTCAGATGTTCAGAAAATTAATGCCTACAATATGCGCATGAGTTTAACCAAAAATGACTTGACAAATTCAGAGGGAATCCTTGATGTGCGAAATATACCTTTGAAATGATTGGTTCTCATTTATTTATCCAGCATTTTCAAATTCCCAAAATCTTTCCCCGCGGATGGCTTAGTACGACTCTGACAGATTAGTACTAAACGTCTCAGCACATAATCCTCTTAAGGGTAATTTAGGTTGTGCTGCTTGGTTTCAGATAAAACCGCACGTACTACTTCTGTTTAACTGTCGCGGTTTTATCTGATTGGATGCACAGGTTTGTGATCTTTCTTTAACATCATAATTTGTTGTTTCTCAGGATGACTTTTACATTCATAAAGATCCACAATGAAACCGAAAGATCTGCCGACTGTTTCCAACGTGGACGTCCCAGCCCACAACTGATTGATTGATCTATTTAACGACAATTGGAATCCTTTTTTACCGATTGAAACTATAAAATCGCATTGTAATACACCGCAAACCTGTACGCCAGCAAGGTAATGCATTTTTGTGGGTACTACTCATTTTTTGTTCGTGCATCCTAGGGCACATTAGTTGGCTAACAAATAATCAGCACCAAGTTCGGAGAAATGTACGTTTTCTTTTGAGCTGTGGTCAAGCTAAATGTTCAGCCTATCTTCTTTATAGTCATGTTGAGAACAGTCAACTCTGCAAAATGTGAACAAATTTTAATATCAAGCATCAGGTTGAAATTTGTTTGAATGACCTTCAATAGGAATAAATAAATAAATAAGTTAATAAAAACAGTTGTTTCAGTTAAGCATTCAAATGTGATGGATGAGGATCCCTTCAAGTAGACCCGACAGTATGCCAGAACACTAACACCCTTGTGCTTCCTCAAGACATTTGCATATACCTGACATTTTAAAAAATTTCTTTGGTTTGTTGTGTGATTGGCACCGGCACAACCTGCCAACCAATTCCCATTGTCATTCTCTAGATGGGAGTGGGCTCCTATGCTATAGGACGATGAATTGGAATTTCGTCTTGTGAAATTATAGTCCTTTAACGTTTTAACTAGATGAAGGGTACAAGAATCAAGCGTCTGAACACGAGTCGGCATATTTGTAACTATCTGCTGTGGCTAATTCATTCATTGTGGTAGCTTAAAATATTTCCTGCGGAAGAGGCGAGTTTAGGAGGGTTGTTTGAAACATATTTTCCATTTACGCAGTTGAACCGGGTGATATCTTCATTAACCACGTCAGCTTGGATTAGAAATGACTCAGGTGGATGCTACCACCAAATTAGCCAGATGGTTTTATAACTATGAAGTTGATTTTATGTGAACTTTATTTTGAAATATCAGTGTATTTGCGGAATTAATTGTTGTTCCGTCAAATCTTCTTTGCATCAAGTTGGACTTATTACTGATCTTTCTCCCTGACTCGCATGAGATCATCTGCAGATCCATAAAGTCCTTTAGCAACCCTTCATGTTTTCCGTTTTACTAGTTAAACATTTAAGTTCTCCTTCACTTCTAAGTGAACCAGTTCAGCTATTCATGATAGGCAGTGAAGTGAATAAATCGACTGTCACATAGAGCGACCTGATGATGAATCCACATCCAAACTGCAGACACTCTGAACGAGGGCTGGTCGGTTCTCAGAGTAACCGATATCCTTGATGTAGTACAGACAAGGTTCAGACTTTCAAAGTGATTTTACTCTATTTTTCACTTAGCTCGTCGAAAACCTGTCCTACATTTTAGAGGTTGGATAATTAGAGAAAAACACCCATACCCGGATTCTGTTTGGTACAGCACTGGAAGGACAAGTTCAACGTATCTACTTCTTTGTGTATTATTCTATTCAGAATGTGAATAAGTTTGTCGACTGCAATCTCGAGAACGGCTTTAAATGACAAGGCCTCAAGGAGAAGTGAAGTCAGGTTTTCATAATAAATTGTCTTGGTGAATCATGGTCATTTGATTGGACGAAATGGAACGGTTTTGGTTTAAAGATTAATTTCAAAAAAGTTATTTTATTTGTATGGAGCAAAGAACAAAGCTGAGTTGTGGCTTATAATTTCTGCAATCCTCCCCGCGTTCTTTCCACTGGGTGATGGTTCACTTTGTAACATCTAACGACAAAGACTTGATACGTAGCATGAATGTGTCCTCAGTATTTTCTTATCTTCCTGAATTTTCTCAAAAGTAGTTCGTTGAAATCAGCTCGCCCTTCGTAAATAAGTAAATGGATACCAGAAACAAGCATCCGCAGGTGTGAGCCACAGGATTTTACCAGGGTGTTCCTAGAAGCAGATCTATTTTCATAGCTTTGGGTTTTGATAAAACCGGCAATTTGGAGAATGCACATTTTCACACTGTTCTGGGGGTGTTGTTTATTATCCATCTGCGTTGTTTCTAATGGTGTAAGACATCGATTACTCCATTCATTTCCGCTATATTAACAATCTACGTGATATTTTTTCCCTGACGCTCATCGTACAAGTATATTGTCGGTGACTCATGGTTATTTCCTGTAGCGCCATTCTTTACACTCACACTTGGAATCTTCGCAGTTGTACTGCCGATATGTGTGAAGTCTCTGAGATCCGGGCCTGGATCGGTCACTTGGTGAAGTACATGTGGAGTGAGACGTGCGTTTTAACCGTCCGCTTGTATGCAGTTGAATTCTGGACGTTTCGTGGTAAACTGTTTTTAAAAAACGACAAATCTACTACTCTACTTAAAATTAGTCAGGTCAACTTCTGCTAGTAAATCATGCGAAATCTATCAAATATCGCTTGACATGCTTACGCTGTGTACGTCAGTATTTAGACAAAGGTTGATTTAATTCTGTATGGAAGTTTGCCAGCAGTTTCTATATGGGCCTCGCCTGAACTTAACCACTGTCCTGTTTGTTTTTCCTGTCATGCGGTTGACTGAGTTTTTCCATCTTAAAATTCAGGCAGCCACGCTTATTTCATCCAGCCTCGCCCGACAATGCATACATGAGCCGTAGCAACGGTCTGTTTTCGTTAAACTTCAGCCTTGTAAATCATGACCTCTCAGCTGGATTTAAAGTGGATGCTAAGACTTACGTGTTCAATCAAAAAACAGAAACCGTGAAAACCTGTATCCTCATAGTTTCCAAACTACGAACGTAATTCCTTCAGGTACACCAAACGATTACAACAAAGGCTGTGTTGGTTGTTACGACTCCGTCTTTCACCATATGCAACTGGCTAACTGGACTCGCTCTACAGTGGACTCATCAATGCTGAGAGACCTGAACCTTCAGCTGTTTCAATGCTCTCAGAAATGCGTTGAGGCTAATCGCTGTTGTTCTCACAGATCTGGTATTGTCAACGCATTTGGTCGTCTACTTTGCGGGCGAAGCGTCCTGGCGAGAAGAAAACAAGACGGTCATTTCTACGCTGGGACTGTACAGGAAGTAGTGAGTGAATATAGATACGACCAGCAACATCAGTGTCACTGTCGTGATTAAAAATATCAAGTGCATGAATGTCCGTACGCTTATCTCTTGTTTTATACAAGTTCGGATACCAACGTGTTCTGTTCAATAAACTTAGCACAAACAGGACAGTTGTGTAGTCATTTTTACGCACTTGATATATAATGAGGATGTAATTTTTAGAACATCTACAGTAGACATATGCTCATAATCAATATAGGTGTACCTCAACAAATTTTACAAAGAGAAGAACTGTTGTCGCATGCTTACCCACGGCCGTTACGAATCGCTAACCTCAATTTTAAAAATATGCTGAAAATTTAGACAGGCTCGGATTTTTTCAAACCCACCATGGGGCTTGAGCCAGAATCTCGATTTGTTCATGGCGAACATGGACGCCAACAAGTAAATGGCCGATTCAAGGTGTGAACCTGATTTGTCTTCACGATTTCTGTCTGGTTCTGAAGGACCTAAAATATCGGATTCATATAGAAGAAGGGACATAGTGTGTAATAACTGCATTCAGACAAGTTGTAACTATCAAGCTATGACGAAAACACCAATAAGAACGGATAACTTTGGCTGCCAGCTGATCAACCGTTGACACGGAGCGTCTACGATATTGCTATAAGAGTTTCACAAAAACATTACCAGATCTTTCCATTTTCATAAGACCATTTAAAAGAACTGTCTATGAACATTGCCGTTGCATTGAGCCGCAACCATTTTTCGTCAATGGGGGTAGACACTCCAAACACCCAGTGCTCTACACACCAACTGTTAGACGTTAGATGGATGCGCAGATTCCAAATTGATAGGCATTATGTGTCCACAAACATTTTCCAGGTGGTTCAGTTTTTGTTCAACAGAAAATTAGGATAAGTAGAAAGTGAGAAAATGGAAGGACGGAACAGTTAATGAGCAAAATTGAAAGGCCATAAAAATTGTAGTGAGAAAGCTCTTATGAAAAACGCGGGGTTCCTGTCCGTATTTGTGAACAACTGTATGTACTTATCTGGTAGCAGTATCAGAACCCTACTGCCAATTATGATGGAAGATTAGTATGAGCCGTGTAAAACTCAAATAAGCACGTTTGGAACATAATCTAGGGGTACAGAGGTTATCCAAAGTCTTTTATGATATGTTACTGATTTTTGATTGAGAATAGTGAGGTATAGAGGATTCGAGAGACGTCCACTAACCGAATTCTTACCCTCCAGCGAAAGGGGTTTAATTATCTCCGTTTTCTGTGCAAAGTGTTCGTGAGGAGTTAATGTATAGAAACAAACATTTCTGAGATACGTTGAGGCAGAGAAGAGTGTAGACATCTCTATTTGTTCAACAGAAAGACAAGTCATAAACAACGCACAACATGCAATTTTTATTAAACAATGTTACTACATTAGCACTTGTCTAACAGAAACAGTGAAACTTGTTCTCACAGCAAACTGCCCATATTTTGGATCGCATTTTGGTTCGGTTTGGGCCATTCCAATCGGTGAGGCGATCGGCCAGTTGCTCGAAAAATTTGCTGGCTTGCTCCGATTGTTACCTGTATGAGTCCATACCAATCACAGATATCATCGACTTGCAGTACGCTTTGAAACATTCGGTTGATCTTCACGACAAAGTGCTTGTACCAGAGTTGTGGCCCATACCCCGATGTGCCGTGCATCCGTCGAAGGAATGTCGAGTTTTAAAACATGCTCGCTACCATCCAGGCACCGTTGTGGCCGTCAATGAGCAGCGAGGACAAATGGGTGGGTCTCTCTATCATGTTTGGCGTGATTTTAAATTTGATTTCCACGACCTGCATAAACAATCACACACAGCGAACCTTATACAGAGCAAACGAATTGATGCATGTAAGGTCACTCCATATTCTTAGCGCAGTTTCTCAGTCCGATGATGTTCATCAATGCAATCCTTAAAAAATACTCAGGAACCCATAGTTACTAAGAGAAATCCTTTGATAAATTTGGTTGCTGCTAGTCCTATGGTCTTCCAGCTCATTGCTGGGTTGCTTTATTCTTGGGAATAACCCATAGTACCTGCTGTGGATGCGCGTTTTGACTCACTAAAATTAACCACACCTGAAAAATCCGAAATACATGTCGTTCGTTTAGTCAGCAACTGAAACACATTTGAAACTTAGTGTCTCCGAACAGTAAACAGAGCAGATTTGAGAAAACCTATTGTGCGTTGTGCTGATAATCATTAGTAAACAGATCCTTCAAAACCATTCGAAAATCTCGAATACAGCCTTTTAATCAAGCAAAGGTCTTCGCTAACCAGTAGACTTACTGATGAACACATTCCGAATTTCCCGAACTCCACAAAGCATTGTGTGAACACTGGTTGGACAAACAAAAGTGTGTTCTTATGCTGACAGGTAAATCGACTGACTCAAAACTTTTCAGTCGGTCGCAAAATCAAGGTAATATACCCTCATTTCATTCGTGTGTCAACAAACGAGTCGGTGTCTGAGGTTCGGTAATTCCCTTCTTCTTTTCCGTATGTCTGAACTGATTACAAATTCCGATCGCGCTAATTACGTGCTTCGTCGGAGTAGTGAAGAGAGTTCGGGTAGTGGAGCAAGTGGCGTTTCAGGTATACAGTCATCCGACGCTGAAACAGCTGTCAACTTGTTGGCTGATTAGAGCAAAAATTGGTCCGCCGAAGTTTTTCATCTGACCAAACAGGACGACTCAGTAGAACATTTATTGCGCGTTTATTAACCCCTTCACATATACCTCAAAACGTTGTATGTGGGCCAACCGACATTACGGAACCTTAACCAATGTAGCAATGCGCGTGCTTCTGAGCGTTTTGAGCATCTTAATGTGATTTCCACGACAGTTGTCAGACAAACTGTAAATCTTAATAATTCGAGATAGTCATCTTTTAGTTAGCCACAAACCAAAACCACTTCAAATGGGTTGCTGTAAACAGACATCTCTGGCCCAGTGATTCAGATTGATGAACCAACTGAGATCACTCAGTTTTAACACGACGTTACAATTCATGTTGGTCACAACCAAAAACTGGGAGCAACCTCACTGTAATGTTAACCAAACGAAAACGAGTGGTTACATTTTTGGAGCCCCAAGGCAAACATTTACACATACCGAGGTTCCTTCAAAGTCAGTGGCTACGAATCCATTCTTCTCCTGAGTGAGCTTAAAGTTTTAAAGAGTGGACAGAACACTGTTTTGTCGGGGCGCCTAGCAATCTGCAGTTTTTATTCCGTAAACTTCGGATACCATATAGGTGGATGAAGTGAACACGTTCACTGTTTCAGTTTTCGGACTGATCAGTCTGAGGTTAAATGTATCTAACCTCTTGGTAATATGCTATGCCATGAACCGGCTAGAATGCCGATTTACTCTGTTTATAAAAGCCTAGAGACAACTGGAAATTATTTGCTACATATGCTTTGAAACATATAACCTGTCGGGTTTACTGACCACTGCTATTGGGGATCGTCAGTTGCATGACAAAATGTTTAACTGAGTAGCCAGATAGGTGCAACTCAAGGCCAGTAGACTCGCATATGTGTCAAGCTGTTCAGATGAACTTTTCCAGAATCTAAACGTAAAGCTGTTTGTTGTTAACTTTAACCACCGAACTGTTCGTCAACCGGTCGCATCTGAATACCGAATCTAAAAATCTGTCTTTTTACTCAACAGTTATTAGATTTTTTATCTGACTTTGTTTACTTGTAGTCTGTTTCTCATTCGTTCGATCGAGTTGGTAAGCAAACTGCTCTAACTCTATTGATAAGCGTGTTCTAATAACAATTCATGTAATTGGCCCTGTTTTTTGTTCAACCGGTTTTCCATCACTGGAAACTAGAAATTGTCTGCGATCAGTGAAACATTGTTAGGAGAACGGTGTCTGAAATTGTGATAGTGAACTCAAAGTGACCTAATCATCAGCTGACTGCTACGGAGTTGTTTTGAAGAACTGAACCCGCTTGATTGGTCAGCCCATTTTTGACGTATGCAATTTGTATTAACCACTCAGGTTTTATTTTGCAGAATGAGTAGAGTAAATATGAGGGCTGCCGGTTTGCTAAACATTTTTGTTCTGTAGGAACTATCTTGTTATGGGAAACGCACTGTCTTAGAAGAGGGAACGTTGTTCTCAAATGGGTGAAGATACACCGGCAAATGAATTACGTATTGAGTCAAAGTTAAAATAACGTTATTTACTCCACTACAGGCCCGTTCATTTTCTGTGCCCTGGCCGACAGGAAGTGACCTCAAAAGGCACCGATTTTAAAACATCGTCTTTGTTTTGTATTTCCGCGTACATTTCAAAGGGTCATCAAATACAGGCTGAAAAACGTGATCAACAGTACAAACCGAGCGAAAAAGATGAGTTAACTTTAGAACTGAAGTGGATCACCTAACTTTTTCAGTTCACTTTTAAAGTACAGTATTGAGTGTATGAATCATAAAGATTGTATGTTTATTAAACTCGTAGAGACATCCTGGCCAACGTTTTAGTACCTGGGTTTGTTTGCGTATTCAGCAGTTTTCAGAAATCTTGTTAATCAGAAAAGCATGAATGTGGCTGTTATTGTCAGACTGTTATTATTAAAAGTTGACTTACAGATAAAAATACTTGATGTCGATTATTTTTATTTCGACGAGTGACTTGTAATCCAAACTCTTTTCATGCAAAAGAGCTGTCCTAAAGCTTGCTATCATTCATTACACACAAAATGTCAAACAGTTTGGTTACAAAAAGCCCTCCGACTGAGAAAGCTTCTCACTCTCGAATTTAAATTTTACAACTTATGTCAACCTTCATAATGAATATTCTCAGCTTTTTCCTTCCTCCGTGAACCCTTATTTCTTCTCGTGTACTCAAACAAATGGATAAAATAGGATGACAGTGGTTTTAATCAATATAATTCGAATCATTCGGTGTTGATTCTATGAAAGTGTTGGAATTGTGAATAAAAGTTAGATTGTGATTCGTAAGTCACTTTCGAGTTACGGTAGACAAAAATTTGTTCAGACCATTAGTCAGTTATTGTTTGAGTCACAACAATTATATGCTTGGCAGTATCGCAATGCTTCTCACTTGCGAATACTCTGTGGCCGGTTTCACTCCTACAGAAGATAACACCCAGACAAACGGATTACAACCGGAAATCTACGTATTTGGCTACCGATCAATAAGAACCGAATGGGCTCAGACATATCTGATTTGTTGAAAAAATACAACCCACGTCTGTCGGTTATACTGTCGCCACAATCATATCGTTTGTACTGTTGAATTATTTACACGTTTTCAAATGTATAGCCATAGGTTAGTACTTTACCTTAAGTGACTTCACTGTTGTTTAAACACTGTAGATAGAGATATAAACTAGACAGAAAGTGATTGACACCAGAGACATTTTTTTACGAACCAACACAATCGTTTGTTCTTTAGTAAAAAGTGAGAATAATTATCAGCCCTTTAATCTCAAGTTGTTCTGACTATCCTGTAACCTACTGACTAACGTGTTCAAGCTGGATACAGTCAAATTGCGAAAACTGGACGTCATACCCGCATCCGTATTATGAGAAATCAACTTCGTCACTGGTGTACTGCACAGATTCCAATAATATCTCAAGTCAAGTCAGTCATAGGCCTTATGCACTCTGAGAGGTGAATTGACTTATTTTTCAAGATTAAATCTTCAGCAAATGAAAGGCAAGTGACTTAATGGACTTGAATCACACTATCCTAATAGTCATCAGGAACGTTGTGAAGCAGTTAACAACCTAGCGTAGTAGATAACAGTGAAAACACTTGTTGGTTTACTTTCGTGTTTAATTCAACAATAAGAGGGTTCGGGTTGTGCAACAGACGAACAAACTGTGAAGTAATGAGGGAAGAGTAAATTCTGGTTTATGTGCTGAGACCAAATGGAAAAGGTACGGAAATGGTCAGAAAGCCGTGTTTAAAAACCTGAGTTAGCTGGTTAGGATATTGTGGTCCTGGAAAAGTTCAGTGGTTGTTGACAACCAACCAAGAAAAACAGCACGTGAAAAATACATCCATTCGGCGTGCACATAAACACTGACAAATCTGCGGTTGGTAAGATGGACTACAGAGAAAGTTTAAACACCGGAAAAGTTCCTGACGACGCAAAAGTTAGTAATATGAGGTGATCACGTACAGTAACTCCCAGATGCTAACCGTAAAAATGCCGTTTCCAGATTACTTTGTTCACTTGAAGGAATAAATGGGCACCGGGAAGTTCTTCTTATTGATTCCCGTATGACTGGGCCAACTTGGCAGACCCGATGAAATGTGCAACAGGCACCCTCTAGGACACCTGTGCGAGTGGTGAGTGGCTATGACGACCGATGACCAGGCTGTGTAAACTGGCTTAGATTTGTAAAATTACTGCATGTAAGTTCAATAGCAAATGTTCAGATGCCAGATAAGCTGAGGAGTTTAAGCAAAGTGTCTCTATCAATGTTTCTAGATGCGTTGCTATAGTATGACCAACGCGCAAACGGCTCCGGACCTCCCATAAAAAGGTGGCATAATAGGACGGATTAAATGTGGGATACGAACGAGGACTGCCGTATGAAACACTGAGCTGGAAAAAGATTTGGTCGAAAATCTTAGCGTATTCCTGTAAAACGATCGGTGGTAAACAGCCGGATCTGTTGTTTTATTGTATTCTAATCAGCTAAGTTCTTCAAAAGCAGTTGAATGTGCAACTGAGATAGACGGATCAGAAAAGCTAAAGAAAACTCCATGGTGAGTATGAAGGAATCATCAGTGGTACTGTTGAAACTACGTTTGAGCTTTTCAACACTAATATCAAGTTCCTTGATGAGTGAATTCAATCCAATCAGCCTCTTGATGATAAGTTGGACCTCACGACAACCTTCGTCGACTAGTACTGTGCGGGATATTCACCAAATTCACACGATTTACTCTATATCTAATATGCATTGTAGTGTAGTCAACTGATCGGTGAACGTTTGCTTCATAATCCCGGTTCTTTCTGCAAATTATTTTGAAGTACAGGGAAGAAATCCGGGTACACGAATGAAGGTTGTTGTAGGAGAACAGAAAACACAGAAGCAAAGTGAGCGATAGTCAGTCAAATTGCAACAATAAGTGGATGAGTCATCATGAAAACAGGGGCTCATTTGAGGTATAACTATCTTTTTTTAATCCTGCTGAATGATTTGTGAAGAAACAATCAAGATACGGCTTACCACTTATAAACAGACTGCACTCATCAAGTACGGAGAACAGTGAGACCTAGTTTCAAGTGGGAAATTTTAGATCCAAGCTCACATTCTTCAAGTACTCCGTTCTACGCTTATCGCTTCCAATGAAGCTCTTAACGTGATTAACAATTAGTTTGCTATTTCCCCGACGATTTGAATGATCAGTGCTCACTCCTGTTCACAATGTGATGACATGTAGACGTCGTTACATTTCATGTTGTTCACTCCCAAACCAACGCTGAACAACCAACATCATCCTTCCATGCATTCATCAAAACATGAAAAGTTGAATGTTGAGGTTCAAAGAAAGGAATCTCTTCGTCTGAAGAAAAATCCCCTCAAATAGGTGGTTTGGATTATTCTTGAAATATAAATCTTTTTCGATAAGTACGGTGCCTCAAAATCTCCTCAGCGATTGCAAAGTACATGTTGCTCACCAGCTTATATTTTCACACCTGCAGGAAGGGTGAAGGTTAGATCTTGAACAGTTGTGAGGGTTTTCACTATTTCTCCAAAAGCTAAAAGTTTCCAACAGTTTTTCTTATATTAAGCTCAGGTGACTATGCCATACAAGGCGGGACTCGGACAACCAGCGTACATTTTACAAATCAAATTGGCTGAACGAACCTGGTCTAACTTCTGTCCAGGTCACGCGTTGTTTTGAAGAACTACCGCTGAAATGGTATTCACGACCTCTCACATCTCGCCGTCAAATACTCCAGTTATTGTTCTCCTACCCCACAGAATCTCAAATGGATACCACACCGGGAGAAACTAATCCATTTGTTTACCGCTCCTGTATGAGCACCACTTTACGTTATCAGGTTTAAGGATAACAGATTATCACAATAAAGTACGTGGGTATTACAGGACAGGTATCGTAGAATTGAATTACTGATTACGTTTCACGTCATTGTTCAACTAGCCAGTGGGGTGCCGGAAATGCTTCTTTAATTCTTTTCGAACCGAACCGAATAGGCAAACAATTTGCCTCTGTCCCCTCTGCATTTTTGTTGAACACGAGGACACAGTTTACGTTCGCTTCCAGACTGATTCTAACAGCCAGTACTCTCCTGTTTAACCTTTCACCCGTAGACACAGAGTTAATTAGTTTAGAAATACAAACTTCATGAGAGTCAAACAATGTTTAAATTTAACTGAATTAATTTCCCCTTGGTTTCATCCTTAACGCATTAACAAAAGATTTTGGGGTGTGACATTAGAAGTTGAATAAGCAGAATCTGTCATTCATTTATTGTAGTGAGATATCTCTGGATGTGTTTATTATCTTATAGTCGTTGCAATTTATCTATCATTGGTAGCTACAAAAGGGTATTCTGGCGTTATGGGGGTTATAACAAAAACTGAATATCTGCGTCTTTTGCAATTAAAGCGGTGAAACCGTAATTAACGGCTATTTCTTTGTTATAGGTTTTCTTTAAAATCGAAACTTCTGTTGTTTGGAAAAGTAGCATAACGACACTATCTGACAAATAATTAATGTGAAGCAAATGATCCCACGATTAAACAGGTGTTCTTTATTTAAGATATCAAGGTATTTTTCTCCCCTCCTCTAGGCTCAGACAACATCAAGAGATTGCCAGATACAACACAGAAAACACTGACTGTTGCATTAGCCAACAATAATTATCGCGTTGGAAATCACCAAGTTCTTGCAAATCAAGCAGTCTGGATTCCGAAGGTTATGTTTGACCGAATCACGATCGAGCAAATGATGCCAGCGTCAGCGAGAGAGTGGTTGAGGCACAAGACGCTTGTTCCGTGCACCTATCCAAAACAGTCCGCTCCGGGATACCCATCGGATGAACCTCTCAGAAAGTCAGACAATTCCTCACGACCAGCAAAGCCAGCTAATTGTTTACAGTTTGTGGAGGGGCCGCAGGTGCAGGTAATTCGCATGCCTATGCACCTGTTTGCATCTATATAATACGAAAACACAGACGTGCTCGGCGACACATATGTACACAATTGACAGCACCGGTGTACGGATTAGCTTGTCACTGTAATTGGTTTCAAACGATGCCGGTGACAAGTTGTACTGAACAACCTGTGGTTAAGACCACGCACTCAGCATACAACTTTACAACTGGTCCAGACTGGTTTGTCAAACGAACGTAGAAAGTTTTTTTATTCATTGCAAACTCCAATGGAATGATCTAAGTTATCCGTACAAGAAGTCACTGAAAATTCGGATTAGTGCAAAACGGAGTGTAGGAGGACATTATAAATACTGAACTGAACTGAACATACTTTCAAAGAAAGAGCCAGAATGAAGTATTACTGAAAGTCAAACAAAAGCTTGAAAGAGAAAGAAGGCTGTCGTTTACCACCGTTCGCAGTTCTGATTGAAAGAAAATGGTTTTCGCGGAGGGATGAAAACAATCCGTACAAATAGCAACGGGTTTTATGTGTTACCACACTCACAGTCAGTGTGCAAACCTCTCCAAACTCACAGTTTTAGGACGTACATTGGCGACACATCATGGCGAAACACCCGAATCGTTTATAACTACATCCGAGGCAAACACCAACCAGACTTAGCATTGCGATCAACTGCCCAACCCGTATGCTGATTGCCTTTTTTCGTGCGGTCGACTTTAGAACTGTTTTCCCGCCAATAAAGTCCAACGTTTGAGTGTAGATAACCAACTGAAAAATGCCTTATCATTTCGGCTTCTGAAACTAATATTCTGTTCATTTGAATTTACTTAATAACACCAAAATTTAAGCACATATCCAAAGGTAAATATATATACGACGTCCTAATTATATTCATGATAATTTTGGTTATTTGAATTTATTTCACAACTTTTGTCACTCTCTTCTGAAAGTGAAGGAGTGAGTGAATGCAATAACTGGTTTTCTGAAGGTAACTAATTGTGCTCCGTTTTTTTATTAATAGACAACCCGTCAGAGCCTCCAAAGACCATTTTTGTAGATGTTTTAATGATCATATTGAGTTTGAACTGCATGGTGTATTCCTTTGGATCCGGCACAACATTTCAATTAATGTTATAGTAGGAACAGGTCCTAGCTCATTCCGATCTAGTTTTGTAAAAGGTTTTACCGCTTTGATTTGTGTGGTTTACTACAATGACATAACAGGTAGCTCTATGATTTGTGAATAGCTAACTCAAAATTCTAAATCCTCAGGATGGCTGTTACGCTTTACAGCGCGTGATGTGAGCAATGGCGCACGTTCTGCTGCGGACAAAGCACTATACCTTTATGTCGTACGGAATAGTACCACAAAACTACAGGAAGTTTTAATGGAACTGTGCGTACAAGGCTCTGTCTGTAACGATAGTTGCTTTTGTGTCATAGTTGGATAAACATCTCTAGGTTACGAACCAAAATTCACTTTTGATGGTTCTAGGTGTTATTCCAAACTTTTGGTGAGTAGAAATGAACGTAAGTCTCAGTTAAGGAGTCAGTGATAGCTTTAACTATAAGGGGAAACCGTCCTGTTTTATTTTCATTGAAATATCTACCATGTCCATATTGTTTGATAATACATGTTCTAATAATCGCTCTAACTCTGTAGCTTTCCAAGTGCAACTAAAGGTAAATCAACCGATTTTTCATCTCTATCTCGTTCAAATATGCTTCAGAATAAACACAATTACTAGTTTTACTAATTGAAAAAGAATTCAACAACAGATGACACAACACTTTTGTCTCCGCAGTAGTACAGCGGTCTCTTGTGAACTTGTAGTAGATAACGTTCATTATCCTACTATCATATGTTAACAAAACATCTGAGTGCTCGAAATCAATTTAAAAACAAATTCATTCTGTTACTTCTCATCTTGCTGGATGTTTGCTCAGTCCGTTTCAATGTCAGTGCGTCTACTATCACGACAACATCCTTCAAAATCTGTATCGTAAAACTAAACTGACTTCCTTGACGTTCTCTTCTTCAATTACTGGCATTGTTCTCAATCTTATCACGTAGTTCATTCAAAGGACTAAATTTTCAATAGTGTTCGTTAACTTTTTAAACCTCTGCGAACGACAACAATGAATTTATAAATTTTTGGTCGATAATTTAATAACTTGACGTGACTTGATTTGAAAAGTGACGTATTTTTCCCTTCTGCATGTATTAGTTATGCAGCTGCCTGACGGTATGCAAACAAGCAAGAAGTTGTGTGATGACGAAAGGCCAGTTTGAGAGGTCACCGATTTCACACCACATACAGTAATGGTCAGCTTTGAACATGTTAAGTTTTCCGATGATTATTTTGATCGGGGTCGTAAAAAGAATAATTAGTCCTCAGATTGCTGGGCCTCTCATTTCGCTCTGTTGTGAGACGTATGTCCCAAGCATACTTAACTCTCTAATAATGTGACTAGATTTAGCAACGTGACGATATATTTGCAAACTGATGTAGATTCTCATGGCTCAACATTCGCGCATGTTTAAGATATCTACACACACAGACACCATGGTGACAAAAATATGTAACCATGACAATACTGAACACAAACACGCATCTTTGAATCCGATTTACATTTTAGCTGTGACTGGGCTCATGCCAGTAATATTAGACTCGGTTCTGAATAGTCTATTCTCTACTAATCACTGTCAACCGTAAACACAATTTTTTCACAATGCTATATAAACTTGATTACCTGGAAATTCTGTCAAGTCTAACATATCTTTTGGGCGAGCTTTAGTTTAGTGAACAGTTGTCCGGGATTATGGCTTATCCAAACCACATTATGCATTACCAGGATTCATCGTTACCCCGAGTGGCACCCGAGCAACGGTCTACGTGATTTTGTACTTTCAATGTTAATCCGTATGCTACATATTTCACAAACAAGTGATCACTTTAGAACGCTTAGCCCCAACCTATTGTGAGAAATGTTCAGACTAATTGTTCGTCCGGAGTGAAGATACAATATGTGTTCTGTTCGCCACAATCGATAGCACTGTTGGCAAAATGTCTTAGCTAGATTTTGGTCAATATTCAGAAGTGGCCTAACGAGACTTGTTACAAAACATTTAAGAAGCCATAAATTCGACACAATAGGGAAGGTTATCGCTTGTGGCTGTTCAATAATAATCATACTCTAGATATTGCAGGTGTTATCCCTGATTATATTAGGCAGGTGTAAATATCACGAGGTTGTAATCAATATTGTTAGAAACTAAAACACTCACTTCAGTTTCCCCATCCGCACAGATGCCCACAAAACCAGCTGCTCTCTGAAACTGTGATTCAAAGTGCATCCAAGGCAATCCCAAATTGGGAAAAAGTCACACAAATCAGAAGAACCCATACAACTAGTAAATTCCGTTTCAACATCTTGTCAAAATCATAAGACAACCAGATCAGCTTCTATGAGTTAAGGCACGTTCTTAAACTAAACCTAGTGATGCGGTTTTTCTCTAGTTAAACCTAATAAAAGACTGCCTTCTCATACAGTGTGGGAAGTTAATTAGCCTTCTAAATGTCAACGGCGAATGGCGATTTCCTCAAATTGTGAAATCAATGGAGTTCAATCAGGTGACTAATTCTGTTTTGCTCAATGAAGAGCGTCTACATTTTTGAACACAAATGTTTGTACAGTTTATTTTTTCTCCCGAAAAAACAACAAGAGATTTGTTTGACTCGGTTTATGATTTTTACAACGTAAAATAATCACGAAACTGCTGGCTTTTGCAGTGTTCCCATCCGTTATCATATTAACTCGTCACAATCTGTTAACTTTACTTGATAATACAGAACATATTTGAATAAGTAACCAAACTTACACGACAGATTGATAAAGGCATCGTAACTTGTCAAGAAAATAAGCATACCGACTTGAGTAAACACAGGGTGAGTTCTCAGCATTTGTGTGGGTACGCGTTCGTCATCTCTTTTCTAACAAGGAATGAATGTTTCATAAGTTCACCGAAGATCACAAAATTCAACTGTGCATTTTTATCCATTCCTGAAAGAGGACGGTTGAGCTCACAGTTCTGTTGAAAAACTTTGCTTTCAGGCACTCACATTTTGAGAGTACAGTATATTTTTTCCTGGGGTTCATATGGGGATGGATACAAACCATTTCATGCAGGAACTGCTGTGACAAAACGCCACGGTTTAGATAGGCGAAGTGTTTGTTTACGGCACATATGCACCAAGATTGCATACAAGATACTTTAGAGAAATTTACTGTCCAAACTAGATCCTAACAGACCTTTCAAAACTGGCTCGATTAGCACACCAAGGACTTCTGACCTGGGTGGCGAGTAGCACCTTCTGGACACAAGGTGGGAAGATAGCAATTAGCAACAGTTGTTACACGCCAAAACCATATAGTTCGACGTGAGTACCACCAGTGGCCGCACCGCACACGGAACGGCATTAATGATGAAAGGATAATCATATCATCAACAGTGATCGACTTAACAATATCAATTTTATTAGGGGTGAAATACAGGCCGGTAGGTTTTACTGGTTGGGTGTACTACTGTCATGGCTTGTTGATGCGAAAACGTTTTCTTGCTCCGACTTATAACTAGGCCGGGATTTTCTTGCAGTGACAAATTAATCAAGATAAGGTGAACGGTAAGCGCACGTCTCTATCGAGATTAACAGAAATATCTGGTGCTCCTTGACGCGTAAATACACAGTGAGAATTCATCTCCCAAGAAGGCTGCATTCATGCGTGTGCCCAACTAGTCATTCTAATACCTCAACAATCACTGTTTGAATTGTCTAACATTCAATTCTAATGTAAACTCAACAAAGGTTTCTTGCAAAAAAGGTATATGTACAAAACGAAAGTCATTTAAAAATAGATGAACTTATGATTACTTTTTGTTAAACGGTGCCGAAAAAGTGACCGTGGATTTCTTAGCCCTCTGATATACATCATGCAGCATGTATCTTATTAGTGAAAATAACTGACAAATGTTTATCCCTTCACATTTTGTGGCATTTTACTTGCGAACCACTTTGCTAAAATTTCCAGAGATTACGCTGTGTACTATAGGAATCTAATAAGGTGGGGTTATTCAACCCTTAATTGGCATATCACATATATCTCTTGTTCAGCTCTCGGTGATTAGTAGTGATTAAATGGAACATCATAGGAAGACTCGAACACCTGCTGACTGATTTTGCGTGGAGTGAACTAAAAATATTACTTTGTGAATTCTTCAACGGAACACATGGGCTTTAAGCAAATGAACTGCATGAAACGACTCTAGAAATGAAATTCACTGCAAGTGTGTTATTCTTCCACTTTTCTCGATCTGTTTCGGTGACTGCGAGCATTTACTTTGGTGACTAATTTTCTCGACAATCACTGAAATGTATAATCGCTGTTTGTAGTCTTGAATTCTCGACATCAATGGTGTACATGAGACCCAACATGTTACAAGTAGTTATCCACTGGTGTGTCTATTAAAAGTACCTGTTTTTGGCATGGGAAAAAGTGAACATCCATTAAATCTCGGCAATAATGTTGCTTAGGGAATCGTCGACAGATGCAATGGCTAGTTACTTGCCATCCAGTTTTCTATAGCTTACCAGCTCATATAGGTTGATCTGCAACCAGAGACGGTTGCAGCTGTCTGACTCCCATTGACGTTCCAGTCGGTCTCCTTTGAAAATAAATACACTTGAGTTCTGCTTCAACAAGAGCTTGTTAATTATGCATATCTTTGTCACAACTGGTGCTAGAGCGACATCCACGCTTTCACGAGCGAACTATGGTGACCACTGCGCCACTGACCTAACACGTACACTGCTGATGGGTAAGAGCAAGAGGGGAACTTGAGTACAGCTCTTCACTGCAAAAGGAGCAGACTGAAAATCTATGGCAGTGTAAGGGCTGCAGTCGACCACGGATGGTGGTAAATTTCGCGGAACCAAAATTCCCATAACAAGCTTGCGAGGTAGTTTTAGTGTTTAATCCATCGTGAGCAGCTACTGGGTCATACACCTTTCGACTCGGATTTAAAATTTTGTCGGATCATTTCGCCGCGGTTCTCTTACACGAAGTAAGCTGAGTTCACTTAAGAACCTTCCATTTTGCACCAAAAAATTTGATGGCAGTCATGATTTCAGTAATCTGAGAAACTTCGTTTGTAGTAATGAGTTTACCGTTGCAAGTCTTATTCGCTGGCGCAGTGATGCGTCGGATACTCAGCAGGAGCGATGGGTTGAAGTAAAGCAACCGACCGATTTGGGCTGATTTACGGTATGTAGAAACTTCAAATGTACGCTGATTGTCAGCTTTGACAAGGTAGTTGATGAAATTGGTTGTACGATTTTCGGTTCTATTTTCCAACATGAACAATGAGCTTTGAATTTTTGTTTAAGAAACCTAAAGAATTGGTTGCAAACATTAGGTGTTATGCATATAATTGTGCCATCCAAATACCACCACCGAGCAGAAAATTCATTTATAACCTGTGCTTCCACGTATCGTACAGTTCCATCCTTTTATGCGGAACGATTGTGTGCTGTAGCTCCCACCATTTATACTTGACTGTAATGATAACAATCCCCCATTTGCATTATGCATTCTCTCCTTGAATTACATAAGAAACTAACACTCCTTACCTACATCAGTCTCACTTCAAATTAATGTCCGCCAGATTTTGCCAATCACTTCAGGCACAACTTACATTGCCCGGCCACGATAGACCTCACATGACCTACGCTCTATCGTCAATGCGTTTCCGTTTACAACACTCCTGAGGATGACCACCCAAAGTGGTTGAAACATAGAATATTGCAAATTACGCATAACATAACAAACACAAACATAGCAAACAAACTTGTCAGACTTTACACAAAATTGGGTGTTTTTAGGTTTCCTGGAAATGAACCTTTGACTCTTCTGATAATTCCAAAGTGGGCTTAAACAGACGGAACATTGTGCGTCGGTAAGGGAAAACAGTGCAACTTGACCTGTGAAGTTGATTGTTGATTTTCCCTCACTCTCGAATGCACTTTTTACAAAGTCGGGGTTTTGCTCTTTTTCTGAACTGATCAAACGTCTGATTTTGCTATGTGACAAAAACAAATTGCCTGATTGTTCTTGTTTGAGACTACGCAAACTTATTAGCCAGATCTACATGACTGACCAACCCGGGCGGCACTTAAATCCTTGTGGTTCCAGAATCCCCATCTGTTAGGTGATCACGGTGACCTACATAACGCCTGGTTGATAACTGCCATAAACATGAGATTGAGGGAGAAAACTAATTCATTGGCTTCAAGTTTTCGTCATCATAACTCACAAGCTTTTGTTCAGCAATTCACTGAGGATGAAAGTGTGTTATGAGAGGCTCCGCTACCAAACTTTTTAGCTCTCAGGTAGATAGATAGGTATTACTACAACTTGTCTGTTAAATACTGGGCGCCACACAGCTTTGTCATGAGATGTAGTCCTGACATAAATTAGCAGAACTAATCAAGACGATGGTAGCGAACTGCAACGTACTTATTTGTCAATTTACTAATTGGTCTGAATGTTTCTTGTCTCGATGAATTCAAAACCACCTGGTGTTTTTAGCGGTCCGAGAAATTTTCTCAGGCTGCTTTTTGATTTCTAGCTTGGAACATAGGAACACCATGTTCATTTACAGAACTTAAGGACTGTTGACGTGGGTTTTTCGTGTATGACACGGTTAATTATTGATATATCTTCTGCATTAATGACCAAAACTTCGTATCAATTACTGTTTATTCCTGACAATCTTTAGCACCTTAGTGAGTTTTACGCAATATAGTATGGGCTGAGCGTGTGTGCTGTTAGTTTCGTATACAATATTACTACGTCTCACATTCTAGTAGTGTTCATACGACACACGACAGGAGCTATAGTGTTTTTCTATGGAACCTGAGGAATATTTGTTGCAGTCGAAATGAAGGATCTCTGCTTTATATACCATTGTCAAACGGCAGTTGGTCAAAGTATTTAACTGACGAAAAGCGAATGAATTCGTATGCTATTCGTGTTCTACTTGAGTGTATTTATTGCTGCATATTCTACAAAGCTGTGAAGTTAAAAAAACTGAAAAATAACACGGACAGAGCCACTAGCGGATTGTGTGAATGATATTCATCGAGATAGAATTCCGCCGTTAGTACAACTTTATCCCTTTGGATGTATGCTGAACTTAATGAGATGTTGTCAGATACGGCAATTTTGAAATGGCATTCGTATTTTCTGGCTCAGCTTAATTATGACCGGCAGTGAGTAGAGATTGATTTCATCTACCTTTGGATACATCACGTGAGGAAAGCAAATGGACAAAGAAATCTGAACACGAGTGCATCATGTCGCGGTCTGACTGTTAGCGCCAACTAATAACCATGAATCATTTGGACTGGAATTGTAGCGAGAAGGCGTCCAACAAAGCACAATCTTTATTGTCCAAATCGCTAGTCACATGCAACGCGCGCTCTCTCGTTTATGAGTCNGCAATCCACCACAGAATAACTCACTTACTACGCACTCCTGAAACTCATTTTCCCTCTGCACATGATAATTCGGTCGTGTTTAATATCAGATCACTGGTGAGGTGGACAACGCGGTTGCTTCGTAAAGGTGGGGGCAGAATCCGAATTCCGGCCGTAATAGTGATATTTACTGCCAGTATGCTCCACTAAGTGAATAACTGCTCCATTTCGAAGGGGGTGCTTGAAATACCCATAGAAAAGCGTAAGTAGTAATCAGCTGTGAAGGGTGATTGACGTTTATTGAGCACCTCCCCTATTCCAGATTCGTAACTTTTGCATATCGTTGTGCGACCTACCACATTCACTCCTGGCAGAAGATACTTATCGTTCACAACACTCGGCTGCATCCAGAATTGTTAAAAGTTTATACACCATCAGGGCTAAATATCTGTTCGCCTTAAACAGAAAAAGAAACTTTCCTTGTTGGTTTCTGTTTGCGTCATTGTCCTAATTTCTGGTGAATACCAGCAATTCTTCCAGTCGTCATTTTTCACCCAGTCCCGCTTAAGACCCTCATTAGTCCATCTGAATTAATACAAGTTCTTCGAGTTTATCAAGGTGGTTGACAAAAATGAAAGCTTTCACTTGTCAGTCGAATGACTTCAAGCAGACTGATTAGCCATGAATTCGCTCCGAGTAATCAAACGAAAAAATTGTGCTGCTGGGAAATCTTCGATGAATTTTTCATTGCCGGTATGAGCCTTTGAAAATGATAAGCTGATACTGATCGGGTCGACGTATGACTTGCGGTACAATCAACTTAGAACGACGAACCGAACTTTATGATCCACTGACAGTGGTTCAGCCTACATGGACTGACTGTACGATAATTTGCCTTCAGCGGTACCAACTAGAAATACCAAATGACAGATTGATAATGCACTCGATCATTGGGGTAACTTTACATGAGTTTCTAGGTATCCCCATAGTACCCATTGCCTGTGTTTAGCTGTTGAGATTCTTGATTTTACTCCCCGCTGAGAATAAGTTGATAGAATGGTTTTCTGAATTACTGAGTTCTAAGCACTGAGTGCTGCTTTCGAAGTTCGGCAGCAGGTAGACCACGGGCACCGGAAGTAACTTCCTGGCAACTTACCAAAAAGTGTGAAAGCAGTGACGTTTACCGAAGACAATCAAGCACAGTATTCTGAATGGGAAAGTTCATCCAGGAAAGTTAAAGGCGCTGACACCCACCGAAAGCCTTGTCAGGATACACAGGTCCATCTTTCATGTAACAATCGTCCCATTAGTTATGTTTATTCACAGGAAGTCTCAAGAAATGTTATCACTTCTTCTGAGTGTAAGAGTGAGTCAGCTGGCGTTACACTTCATGTTTGAAGGGGTCTGTTCACTGCAAGTAAGCTCAAAACAACCCTTAAAACCAGGGATTTGGCGTTCTTTTGGGAAGAAATGTCCGAAGACAGAGGCTTCGTCCAACCACGAAAAATGTTTAGCTTTCACTGAAAAATTTGATGGCTCATTAAGTAATCTTAGTTCACACATGGAAAATGTGCCCTACAGCGTTGCCATTTATCACGGTATTTAAGAAACAACATTGTCCTTTCGACTAACTGAATTATTCAGAACAGTTTTAATATCAGGAATATTTGCGTGAATACGTTTTGTAATATGCGGTAATCCGTTAATCCTTGTGAACCGTTCATTAACAATTCAGTCAGAACTCACTGTCTAAACAGTCCAGTCTTTTATGTACGCAGAGGGTTCAAAAAAGCGGTGTACCAACTTTCATACATGCAACCTGATATGTATCTCCAGTGAGAAATACTGTCACCATTCTTGTGGCTAATTTCAGTTTCGCTATTGCTGACACTGTTTTGTTGTTCAAAGCGATATGATTGTTTTATGATGAGACAAGACAACAACAGCATCAGTAAAAAGAAGCATTTCATACAGTACGGTTAGCAGAATCATCAAAACAAGACCTTATTTCAAGTGCAAACAATTCAGGAGCTTCGTGACCAAATAAGTTCAGGATTGAGATAACTATTGATTGGCCCTTGTACTTTAATTGGTAGACAAAACACAATGTGGTGATCACAACTGTTTGGTCACCATTGGTTTTCACTTGTGTTGCTCCAAATTTTGAGCTAAATTTGATAACCCATTTTATGTGTAACTAGAAGCAGTTGTAACTGCAGAAGACTTGTCGCTTGAGACGTTTTTACTCTTCAGACATCTGCATGCAAAAAGGACGGTTACGAGTGTGGAAACTATTGTGCACAGATGACCTGTATTCACAGCCTTGGCAACAGCGCATCGTCAATATCTTCGTTGATCCATCTTGTTCAACGTTCTGTAGCAGATTTTGACACTTATTATTCTAAGCGTTGCAAACGGACTTGTAGTTTCTACTAGTTTGACCCATGTCATGTTACTAATTAGTTACTAATTAGACAAAAAGCTAGGTTTCGAGTGCACTTTTGGCGTAAAAAGTGTACAACCACTTACTGTCACATAATCAGTTGGTACCAGATATTATGGACCCATTAGTGACATCCACACTTCATCATACTTTTGAATACATCTACTGAATGCCCGGTCATTCATAGTTCATAATGTTATTTGTGGTAAATTTCTAACTTTCGATGCAGATCATTCATATAAATGTTTGTGAAATACCGCCAATTTTCTGAAGTATGCCATTATCATTTAATAGCTAATGCGATCCTTTAGGAGGCAGTTGTTACCTGTTAGGAAACCGCCTATCGTCTTACTTCCAGCAGCTGAGCTGATGGCAGTCATATAAGAGCCAGGTAATACGCACGCTTTTCTGTCAAACTAGAGCATATGTAGTTTTATTTATATTGCCCATACTGTGGAGCAATCGATGAGATATTCTCAACAATGTACATCTGAAAAAATTGTGTCAAAAGTGGAAAATCAAGACCGAATTATATTCGAATTATTGAGTAGAAAGTAAATTTGGGTCTATTATAAGTCACCTGCGTATTAGACGTGATACTCCCTATGGCTTGATAATAAAGCAGTTGGACAGATTGTGTCTGTACAGCTTAGCCGTTTGTCGTCCTAGTAACTTATGCTTATCGTTGTTTTTTGACTAAAAAAATGAGTTCTAGAAGTTTTAAATAGTTGGAAACTTTCTTCGCTGGATTAAAAACAGTATGCAAGATGGCAGGTAACACGCACAAGACCCGCCAATCGATGCTTATTTCGCTGTTCGTTTCTGTGAGTACGCACATTGTAAAACACGGACGGTAGTTGAAAAGTGAACCAAGAAACCACTGTTTTTCTCCACGTCACTCCGCATTAACATTATGGTTTCACCGAGGAGCTTCAAACATTGACCATAAAAAAGGTGGAACCCACCGCAACAAAGACGCTGTAGAACTGGCCGGTCAATAAAACTGCGCCATTTTTGGGAATGGGGCAAAATCCCTTTCCTGTTATTGCTGGAAGAAGACAAAGCTTTTCCGTGGCGATTACCACTAGGTCATCCGTCATTTCATAGTTTCTCTGGACAGTTACAAAAGACAGACCTTGTCTCATCAAATACTTCAGTTACAAGTCCCAGTTTTTCATATCCCCAAACACTTTGACCTTCACTTTCTCCCACCAATTGTACTCAAATTTTCTGTAACTGCAGAAGAAACTTTCGATAACAACTAATTAGGTGGATGCTGGTGTGTAGAACCATCTTGTTTCATTATCTGAAAATGTACGCCCACTGCTTGCAGTGTATCAAAACATAAATGAGAGCGTTTGGTTGAGGTTCACTGGACTATTGAGCTCTTCAAAAGTAGGCACAAGGCACGTTCACCGTCAGGGAGATTGAGTCAACCTGAGCAGGGATTGTGCAAGAGCAGAATATCTACTGGATGAAGTTACCTCAAAGTGACTGAAGGCAGCATATATGGATTACCGAATATATTGCCGCAGTGACACTGCATGCGGCTCGCTCGCCAACTCGATATCGCTGTTCTGTGAGAATATACGATGCAAGACAGGTTGGTTCACCGAAACAACGACCCTAAAGGCCCAATGAGTGGCCCCTTTCCTCCATGGCCTGAAAAGCGATGCTATTTGCTGCATCAGTACAACTTATTATGATCATCGTCACATGAAGTTATGCTAAGCTGATACTATAATGTTAAACCGTTGATAACTGCACGGCGAGTGCACGTACTTGCAACACTGGTTGACATGACTATCAGCTTGAAATCAGTAAGTAGGGACCACAGTGATGTATAATGCTCACACTGTGTGACTGTGATGAGTGCTTGAGTCAAAGCAGACTACTAATAACTCGAGATCTGTTCAGACTCTATCTGCCCTGTATTTATGCATTTCAATCCTTATGGAAACTCAAAACTCTTAGGGGACATGTGAGTTGACATTTAGGAGCCCATTTATACAGAAACTTTTGATACAATGGAGGTAGGCACGCATGTCCATTCAGATTAGATCAAGTGGTTAAAAAACTGGGTTGTTGTGCAGATATCGATGAAACATTCGTGGGATATCAGTGGGAGATAAGGTAGTTGGCATTGGCGAAACGGAAGTGAAAATAATAGACTTTAAAACCAGTTGGTTCACCACATGTTTCAGTTCCTCCACAATGTGACCTTGAAATTAGTGCTGAGGCGAATTAATTAAGTCGTCTGTTGGATATCGTTCCGAAGTCCCACTCAGAAGATTCAGTATGAGATTAGACGAAAGGTCTATTCACAATTTGACCAGGAATATCTTCAAAGGAAAAGCGGACTGTGATAACTCAATGAATTACGCTGATTATCTGTTCGATACTTATGGGCTTATTTATCTTGAATGGCGTCCACCGAAATGATGGTGATGGATATTGATTGAGTCGAATTCATCTGATTTGATAGTCACTCTCTCCTTTAGTAGGTATTAAATGGACTGTGCGTATACGCGTACCTCTTTAATACATACCAAATTCATCTTGTTTGCATATAATCCGCCAATTACAATCAGCTCCATCGCTAAAAGCCACGGTACAATATTTCATCATGTAGGTCACAGTAATTTTAATAGTTGAGAAACTGACAGTTGACTACTTGCGGGCGCAAGTCATGTGATCATTTGCGTGCGTTGAATTTCGAGCGTTTTTAAGGATGAGTGATAACGTGCTTCCCAATTGTACTAAAAAGCCTATAGTCCGGAAATATACCAGAACTGCCTTACCATTGTTGCGATTGACCTTAACAGTAAGAAAAGAACTAATGCGCATTGTTTTGATTTGAGTGACATTTGAGTTCATCAAATAAACCACTGTCTTCCACGTATACTGAGGTCGACTGGTACAGAATTCAGGATGAGCTTTATTTCATAAAATTTTGAAATAAATTTTCCGTCAGCTCACCTTGTGAGTTATCCATTAAGTGTGTTAGAAAAATCTATGTCGTGATCTTATGAAGTTACTGGGCAATGAAAAAATTGGGAAACTGTTTAGCAAAAAGGAATCGTCAGTAGGTTTTTGATTTCGGTTTATTGGACAACATGTCTTGAGTATTCTTCAATTCTGAAGACAATAGGTCCAGACTGTTTCAGTTTGCATGCATGGACTCATGTGATAATGAAGCGTGATTTACTAAGCTAGTGAATAACACAGAAAAATGGATTTTAGATGCATGACGTACTGCCTATTGATTAGAAATTTGGTGGTTAACCTATACGCACTTTGTGACTGTCTTGTGGTAGCACCTCAAACGTTTTTGCATGCACGAGTACTCTTGCGGTGTAACTTTGGAAAATAGTGCCGGAAAACTGCACGCACAGAGATGATACCCGTTTGACCAAGGTGATAAAGTTACGTCAGTGACATCGTTATATTGTAGGAGACATAAAACAGGGAGGTAGAATTCCAATTCTTTCATAAATGTAAATAATGTGAGAAATCCAAGGTAATCAAAAAGAAGTAATATTTAATAAGCTTTGGGTGATGTCAATCAATAGCAGTGCGGTATCAGAACCCGAGACTCGAGAGCGCACACCAGATTTCCGCTACTCGGTAGGTGACCGAAACAAATGTTTCATGTTAACCATAAATTTAACCAATCTGATAATTGACCAGTTAGAAGGCAGAAACCTATTGATACAATTTAACCAGACCACGAACGACTAGTTATACAAGAAGCAAGCGGTAAGACAGAAGTACTTCGACCATCTGCAACAGTGATAACGCGTCCCTAACATCTTTCTCTTCAACAGAAGCGAGTTACTCACACGTCATAAGAATGCTTTCTTGGGTTAACATTTAAACGTCTGATTGGTCAGCGAACACGATTAAATCTGCGAAGATCCAGAGTGTCTGAGGTGACTGGCAGTGTATGGCATGTTGGCGCTGACGAGAATATATCTATCAATATGTCAATGAGTAGGTGGTTGTTGGCTCGTTGGCACTCCTGGCTATCATCAGCTCGCCGCTTCAAGTGATTAGCATGACGTGTCCAGATAGAGCTTCTAACTATTACTTATCTATTCGGTGGACAACACTACCCTTACGACTGACAATTAGGCCTGATAGCCAAATTTCCCCCAGTGTGAAGCATATTCTGCACACAGACTACATCTCCCGGTCGGAAATATCTGAGATGTGCTCCATGATGCCTGTTGAATTGCGCTTCCATCGGCCTATTTCCTTCCGTTGGATTGACGTTCGGTCGTATAGCGTCCAGCGGATTTCTTACATAACCCCTCAGAAACGCTTCAGTCGGTGACTGCTGTTTCGGTATCGCTGGGTTAGCTGTTGAACAGTAGGCTCCCGGGAAAAAAATAATCCTCTCCTCCACCTTACCTTTTCCCCCTAATTTCTGCAGGGCCCTCTTAAACATATCTACAAATCTCCCCACTTAGCCATTAGACTGTAGGTGATAAGCTGGCATGAATACGTGATGAACACTGTTGCTGATACAACATGCTCGGACTTCCATTGGACTGAACTGTGACCGGTTTTCCGTTACTAAAACGTCCGGAGCACCAAATTGAGCGAATAATCATCAAAGATGAGAAATGGCTGTGGGTGCGGCAGCCATCCGCATGGTAGAAAGTTGTGGCCATTATTAGTGTGCATCAACCACTTATGAATGGAAGAGTCTGTTTGATGGCTCGCAAATCAAGATGAATCCAGGGTCAAGGATTGTCAACCTTGAGCCACGTGTATAGTTTAGATTTAGTGGGCATTTTTGCCACTATTGCGCAATTTTGGTAAGTTTGGACCAAAGTTTTGACCTGGTTGTCGATTACTGGTCAATAAAGGTAACTATCAGCTACCGACTTTATGCGGCTAATACCAGGATGGCCCAAATGTAGCTGCCTTATTAAGCGCAGCTGTAAACTTGTTGGAATCACTACACAATTTGTTAACAATCAACATCCGTTGCTCACGATAAGTGGTTCTTTGCGGCGAAAAATTGTTTTAATCTCTCATCTATTGAACCAGGTGGCCAACCATTCTGGAGACAGCGCATGACCTGCTGTAACAAACCAACCTCCTCTGTTCTCCTTGCCATCACTTTGGTAGTTACTGGTAGAGTACTGATTGAGTCTGAAAACTATTTTGTAAATGACTATGACCTCAGCAAGCCTTGTGATTGTTACTTTTTCCGTGAGGCGATATAATGCATCTGCGTCGACCGGATTTCAAAAGTGTGTCCCAATAACATCGTAGCACATCGCTTTATTCGATTAACAATGTGAACCGGAATGCCCTTTTTCTTACACCAAAAACTGACAGAAGAGGCTCATGATTTGTATGTAGCCTAAACTTCCGTCCGTGTAACATTTCATGGAATTTGTTGACTGCAAACATAAGCGCAAGCCCTTCTTCTCCTATTTGAATATATTTCTCACTGGAATTTATTGTGGATGAAACATGTGGGACTACCTTTTGTGAATCAATAGGGAATTTATGTAGAATAACTGTTTCATTACCATATCGTGATGTAACTGAGGCAATAATTATTTCCAGTTTTCGGTCCTAATGGGTTGAAAGCAAATTGGAGGTCAGAATTTGTTTGATACGTATGAACGAATACTAGCAAGCTTCTGACCAAAGCCGTGGACAATCCTTCGTAATTAGATGATTCAATGGTGCACGAACATCATGCATATGAGGCACGAAAATATTGAAATAATGTACCAGGTCTAGGAACGATTGCAGGGTAGTCTTATCTGTTGGCGGGAGAATTTCTATTCGAGTTTTTATCTTCCCTGAATCAATTCTACAACCTTCCTGGTCAATACTGGACCCTAGATACTGAATATCTTCCATGATGAATGAGCATTTATTGGACTAGGGGCGAAAACCCCGCTCTTCATTGTGTTTAAAAACCAAAGCAAGATGCTATAGAAGATCTCCCACTGGGACACTAACAAAAATATGGTCGTCCAAGTAAGCCATTGCACACATTAATCCAGCTAACATCGTGTCCAGGATTTGCTGAAAGATTGCTAAAACACAATTCACACCAAATAGTTGGCGACTGAATTGGTACAATCCGAGATGTGCGTTAACGACAAGAAACTGCTTACTGCATGTGTCACCCTCCAATTGCAGATAGGTCTCAAAAAAATCAATCCTAGAAAAAATCTTTCCATCGTTTGGTTTTACGTACAGATCCTTGGGATACTGATGAGTCTCTAATGTTTTGTTCAGACTAGTTGAAAATTTGCAACCTAACGGTACCGACTCATTTGTCTTGTTAGTATTACTATGGGTGTGGCCCAAACCGAATAGTTTACTTGACTAATGATTCCCATTCTTTCCACCCGATTCAACTCACCCTCCAGCAAAGCAATGGTTGCATACGGAACAAATCCTTTGGCATGAGGTATTATTTGCCTATGCACATGGAACAAGACCATTTTCAATTGTGAAATCATTTTTTCCTTTACGTCCGCGTCAATCAACGACATCGGTTTCTGAAAAGCTAGCACAATATTAGTAACTGGACAGACTTGACTACAGATTAGCACTTCGAATAATCTCTGGTTATCAATCCAGTCTATACCCAATAGATCCAATAGATCCGTTCAACAGATCCTTCACAATAAATCCTTTATGATTTAAAAAATACCACTGGCGCTAAATCGCCAATTTGTAACTCACATTTTAGCTGTCCCGTGAATGGAATTTACGTTCCCGAGGCGTTCAGGGCCACGTGCTCGATCTGCACTTAAGCCGGTTTGTGTAAATAATCCCATTTTTCCTCTGAGATAAGTGCACTGTCAGAGGTCGTATCCACTTGTACAGTTCAGCAACATATCAACATACTTTCTGTTCCTTGAAATGTCACAGTCGAATGCGACGAAGACAAGGTTAGCTCGACTATAATAATAAGTTGAAGTCTATCTGGGCCCTCGTATACCCCTGGATGAGGATGTTATTCTACAACAAATTTCTTCATGCCCATGTTTCCGATATTTTTTGCAAGTGTGATTTTGAAATTTGCAAACTCCTAGCTGCAGTAAAATACGTGTACGGATATCCGCATCAGATGCTTATTAAAGTCCACACACAAAAATTAAGGTTTCAAACTGATCCTTGGTGAGGTTTGACAGCTTGAACTTCTCACATTCACGGCTGACCCAACCGGCGAATGTTAGAAATTCTTCCTAGTATTGCAGTACAGCAGTACATACATGCATACATACATGCACACATGGTTGGTTGGCGGCATCCTATTCGGATTAGCCTGTCACAGTGACCGATGCCAAAGGACGCCTGCGCTTAACCATCACTGCAACTGGCTTGCGCTGCACCACTTGCAGTTCCACCAACACACCACATATCCAGTGTAAACCTGAAGGAATAAGACCGGCAGGTAGGCCAGTGGGGTTTTTCTGTCTAACCGGCCAATGTTGGTTAGCCACTTGATTGGCTAATAAGGAAAGGAAAGTCTTATCTTTCGGAAACTAAACAGAGAGAGGCTGCAATGACGAGATCTAGACTAGGAAGAAAGATTTTTGAAGTGTAATACAAGAAGCGTTGCAGTATAGGAGTGCAGGTTAGTGCATCCCATAGAAGATAAGGATGGAAAGCAAAGTTCTCACTGGACTATGAAAAGCCAGGCAGACAGTTCATCATACAATGTACCAACAAAGCCGGAGAAAAGAATGGGTAGAAGACCACAGACACTCAAGTTTCTGAGAAGAAGAGCGGATTAATTGTCAATGACCACGATGTTGGCCGATGCAGTCATTAACAGAAGTAGAATAAGTATA
>QNGE01000078.1:251109-295382 GCA_008508345.1 Paragonimus westermani | reverse complement strand
GCGATATTTTAGATTACTGATGAGTAGTCGGGGATTTGGTTTATTTTCAAGTTGACCATCACTCACATTTGATCGCAGCGTTCGCATTCAGATAGACTTTCCAGCCAGCCTCTTTCGAAAAGAAAGAATTATCGAAAACAATTGTTCGTCAACTCGTTAATTCAATGTGTTATAAGAAAATGTACTTTTGGAATCGGTTTGGGTATTACACAATAACTTCTAATCCGGTTGATATGCCGGGTGAACAGAAGCACGAATCCAGATCGTTAGTCACGTATGTGCCCTTTAACCCACCTCTCCGTCACAAGGTGTATGGCGTCCAGAAACAAGTCGATAAAATTCACTTACTTGCTGCCAGGTAGTAGTTTAGTAGCTCAATGATGACAATGCACACACCAATGACGTGGTTGTCTGAACCACAGGTTGAAGATTTTTTCATCTCACCGGATGTGGTTCGCGTGATATAATGGGATAACCCAAACAATTGGCACAGTAAGCTGATCAACTATTGTACGACGGTTTTGCGATAATACCATGAACCAAAACAGAACAGTTTCTCCCACTCAGACAATAAGCCTGAAATATGTGGACTAAAATTAGGACATATGTCAATCTCACATTTTTTAGACCGTCTCAAGCGTGTTAACGGCATGGAAAATAGGCAGTTGTGATAAAGAACTGATAAATATTCAAGTGCAATCAAATTACAGTTCAATTCTGGAAGATACTGATGATACGGAAGAGAATTCACTTCAAAATAAGCTAGACTGTTTTTTAATCCACAACTCGTAATTTGTACCTCTTCCACAGTTCGAAGTCATATTGAATGGACAAACCGAACCGCAATCGTATGATATAATCATCGATGGAGTATGTTAGCACTGAGAAGTCTCGATAAGTTCCGATTAGGTGCAAAATTATCCTCTCACAGACTACATAACAAGTGAGCCTCCTGGGCTTAATGAAAACACCGCTGATATCAGCTGAAACAGTGCATAATGTATCGAGTAGTCCAATGACAATTGCCTGAAACTCATGTAAAATTCATTAATCCACATAGAGAATGCTACTTACAATATACTTTTTCTAACTGTCGTAGATTGACTTCGGCGAAGATGCCCGTATTCAACAGTTAGTTCCTGTCTACGACGCCTTACTGTGCGCCCCCCATGAAGAATGCAAAGAAACGGAATCTCGACGTATCAACAAATTAATGTGCCGTTCCCTACCTCGTCCTTCTCACTGTCATCAAGACGGACAACATTCAAGACCGATTATGGATTTGTGAACCCATGTTTTTTGTCTCATAGTACAGTGGTGTGCAAACGAACAAGAAAATGTGCGAGATTAGAAATCTTAGAAACGATTTAATTTTTCAATTGATGAACAGTAAACATGAAATTTCGAGTGATATCTAACAACTTTACGTTCGTGCACTTTTAAATACATTCAGTAGCACTTATGGTTTCACATTCTTCTTTTAAAAAAGATATCGATGGTTAATTTGAACCTACTTGAATGATCGGACTACAACTTTCGCAGAACATGTATTTATTCTGAGAATCTTGAGGATACTGAACACTTCGCCAAATAGTATGCTTTAAAAGGTGTCTACTTTTTGTTGGAGGACTTCATCCAAGCTCGACACCACTTCAATTAAGAAAGCGGTGTTTTACACTCCGTGGTGTGCATCCTTTGTAGGCAACACTTTATCCAGGTTTGATTGGTTGTTGATTGTGATCCTAACAATGTTGTTTTTTGTGCAAGATTGTGGCTTGTTTTCAGGAAAGGTTCAAGGTTTCAGCATACTAGTGCATTCTGACTGGTTGGGTTTTCCTTGTTTAGCTTTTATTCTTAGGTATTGCTTTACTCTGTTGGTTTCAAAATAGGCAGGAATCAAATAACACCATTTGATCAACCGTTTTGGAACAATGCTGATATCATTGGGGCTGAAGTAAATGGTACACCTGTCTCACAAGTGGGCAATTACTTATAACAGAATATGTGGTGACGGTTGAACGAAAATGTACCTCTGATGAACGACGACAACCACGAAATCTGTCATGAACTTCCGGTTGGTTTTGATCACTGAATAAACACTGTTTACGCCACCTACCTTCCTGAAAGCAAAGTTGGATTGTACAGTTAAAACTGAGTATTTAAGGTGGGAAGTTCGATGATTGAGGTGCGAATAACGGTAGATTATCAATGGTTTGACCGCAAGAGGATGACTAAGCCGCAATTGAAAGAACCATGTTCCGCTTGAGCTGGAGCATTGACTCTCCTTTCGTTGTAAACCCCACTCAACTTCCTTCTCGCTAAATACCGCTAGTCCTCATGATTAAGATTATGGTTTCGTAGCTCACTTCTCGAAAATCAAACTGTTTGTCTGTAAAACGATGGAACATGGACTAAGCCAGTGAATAAAACAACAAGACTGTAAAAATTAAAATGACAGCAAGGATCGGGTCATTCGACCAGAAGTGAACTGATATGACATCATATTTGGGTCGCTTTTTATGTGACCGTATCGCATATAAAGTATGTACACATGTACACATCATTTAAGCTGGCTGGAGTGTATTGCTAACAGTCGGCTAATATCCTCGTCTTCCTAAGTGCTCATCACAAAATCAGTGCAATTTGCTTTCAGCAGTTTGCTTAATACGGTGAAGAGGCTCAGAAGACTTCTACCGTTTACTTGTAACCACCGTTTTTAGTCAGGCATCATGATTCTTCTTTCTGATTTGTTGGTTAGGTTTTTAAACGTTAAGAACATCTTTCTTAAGAGAGTAATAGTGTCGATCAAAAAATCGTAGAATTTTGCTCAACGTAACTTTTTCAGCTACACTTGCCTGTATGATTCTCTCACACCCGAGAATGGACATGTAGACTTTCTATCCCTATCAAAAAACTATTTTTAATAAGTTGTTTGACAGGCTAGTTAATATAGAAAAACCTGATTGTGAGAAACCTGGGCTTTGCCTGGACATTGCGACAAATAGGTGAAGGAGTCCAAATGACATTTCTTAGCTCCCAGCAGAGTTTTATAGCTTAGTTAATACAGCGCTTTCCGCGTATGAGTGTACCATTTCTGTCACTCACTGGAATCCAGCCCGAGTCCAGATTTTTCACAGTTGGGTGTTTCTTATATTAAAAATTTTCGACATTTATTACAAGTGTTCAACAGTGTACCATTGGAATAGATGTGGGGTTCAGTGAAATCCCAAATCAGGTGAACACGTGGAATAAGGCCATTGATTAGTGCACTTGCGTCAGCCCGAAGGAGACCAAATCATAGCTGAAAAATACTCTATGCACTAGGTTGTCCACTGGCACACCTTCTCCCTCAAAAAAGCCTAAAATCTAACAGGTCACCTTTTGGAAGTGGATTATGATATGGGCAAGTTACTGTGTACGTAGAACCGGTCCATAGTCGGAGGCCGCCCACAAGGAAACACTGTTCAGCTTTGTGATTACAGCCGGATGGTTTGTCAGTTCTAACATTTTGCTTGGGCATCACGTCAGGGGTAACCTGTATTGCTAGTTTCCGAACCAATTTCCCCGTCAAGATGGTCACTAACCGAGCACATCCAACCAAAGGCTGTTTTCGTGTGGTTCAACGTTTGTTGTTGAAATGATTGTAGCCAGCAGCTTCATTAAATTGACTTTTAATTTAGTCTCATTCACTTCTTTCTGTATACCTATAAACCAACCAACACAATTTGTGACCGACAAGCTGAGCAACAGGAACGAATAAGCTGTGATCTTCCTCTCTCTATGCATGTCTTATCTAACAGTATTTCCGTATTTTTGGCGGAAACGCTTAGAGGTGTGCGCTAATGAACCACATCATTTAATCTTGACTTGTCACTGCTGAGTCACTGTTTACGTCGGGAATGTCAGTGAAATTTCTGACATCAGAGATGAGGTGGAGGGTATAAAGTGAGAACGACCATTTAAACGACAAACCTTATGACCTGAGTAATATTCACTGCACATACGGTGAGCGGTATCCTTAGGTTCACAAATAATTAGCTACGGACGCCCAGAATAGGTTGGATTGGGTATGACAGGATACGCTCAGAAAGTTTGAGGGAACCTGGGTGGTGGTTGCTCACTCTGATCGTGAACGTTTGTGTGGGCTTGGCTCTGCGACCAAGTCCCAAAACCAGTAAACAATTTTTTAAACTCTTTATGAACAACGAACCGTTGGTTGCTGCTGATCCAAGTCACAAAGAGCTGTTTACTCACAAAACGGACACGTACAAGGATAAAACTGTTCGGTTGAACCTACAATTAAAGAACATATTTCTGAAACACTTACGCACTGATGATGCCACCTCGCCTGATGATGAAACGTTTGCAACCTAAATGCCAAGCTCAACGAACATATCAATACCAAAAGAACATATTTTTAGAATGAATTTACGAGTTCTGCGGTGTATTTATTTTCAAAATATAACGCTTTTGATAATACGAAAACAAACAGAGCAGTCCACATGGCTGAGTTGTGTGCATAACCAAGATTACTTTCTGGAAATTACAATACCTAATGGCTTAAACTCACGATACTTTGGGATCTCACATATACAATTCAAAATCTGATTAAGCGCAATCTCAGTTCTAAAGAAAGTCTTCAGTTGAATTTCGGTTGGAGCGATACGTTTCAGAATGTTTGCAAAACCCATATTTTGAACGGTCAAGGATTCGTTCCGTTTGCTTGTGTTCCAGTCCATTGTTTTCCTCCAATTTTACTTTCTCATCTCGGCTGCCGTCGCAAGTCTTCATTCGAATATTGAACTCACTTTCTTGACATTGGCGAGGAAAACCGGTGCATACTTTGGTTTTACGGAATGTTTGTGTTTCTCGATTGACCTCTGTTTCAAACAGACTTCTTGTCGTAACGTAGACTCGTTTTCCAGCTATATCCATGGTTCTGGCACTGAGTTTGTTGTATATGCTAATCTTTTTTCAAACCGTCCTTTAAATTCGAAAATCCTGTCAATCAGCTTGAGCTCCCGTTCACCTGAGCATCACGTGTTACGTTGCATAGGTAATCTCGTGGTTCCAACTGGTTTTGACCACTGCTGTGAGAGACACAGTTGACCTATTGGTGTCATTGTGTTTAAAGTGCAGGGAGATTGACATTAACACAATTTATACTGTCATTAACCATAAAGACATGCACTTTTCTTTAAGGAAGTGTGTATGTTTGTCATTTTGTCCAGTGTTTCAGAGATGCATATCCATCAGTTTTTTGATAGAACTAAAGCAGGCGCTTAGTTTGTGATAAACCTGTGAAGTCTATTTAAGCATGCAAATGGTCTTATTGTGAAATAGTTAGCTGAGTAACTGAACAATTGGTGAACAAAAATAAGGTGAAATTAATGATTTAGTAATCAGCTATTTACTTATTCAATTACGTAATTCCATTCCTTTCTAACTTAGTTTTCTACCCTCCTACAAACACACTTCAGCCGGATTTATTTTAACGTTTGGTTGGCTAAGATCCGCACATGTGCAAATTGTGCTGGACACGATCATCACCAAATTTTGAAGCTGTATGGCTTTTCATGTTTTTCAACTGTTAAAATGTAACATTTTCTCTAAAACTGCCCAATGAGCAGTTTTTCAAACCATAAGTCAAACTTCTTTGTGTTTTTCTCATCCATCTCTAGCGTTGTTGATGTTATAATCAACAGACAACAATCATGTGAGTGAGGTTTTGGAGCAACCTATGCTGATTTCACCGCTTTACTGCTTCATTGATTTACGCAGCGAAATTTCGGACAACCAGCCGTCTTTGTGTATTTTCTCCGTTTTGGTTGCAGTTAGTAGAATCGTTAAGACAAATCTCGAGTATCACTATTGGTAAATAGGATCTGCAAACCAGTGCTACGAATGATCTCAGCCTGTCTCTCACCTCAGCAGTAGTGGTTAAGGGGCCAAGTTACATGGTGAGTTTAGTAAGGAAGGATGTTCTGACCACTCATTTGGTACATCCTTATCTTACATTAACTGTTCAAGCCTGTTACAAAAGACAACTGACCATTTTGTCTCTCACTTGGCATATCAGTTCGACTTCGGTGACATCTACAAAGGCAGGGGATCGTTGGTTACACCAGTGTGTGATGAACGATGTTCACAAATGCCTACTGAATCCAACGACAATGGTCAGCAAACTCACAGCACCCAGTTTCGTTGCGTACTAAAAACATTGTAGCAACCGGTCACATAGTTAACGCGGTGAGATTGTTCGAGGCACCGTTGCGTAAGTGCATCATGAAACAGTCGGCGAGTGAGGATGCAGTGTTAAACACTCATCGCTAATCAGTTTTCTGTTAATAAAAACTTGACGTGATCGGTCTTCTTTTCACAGACATAATTACTCTCTTAGTGAACAGCAGGGTGAAATGAGGTTGGTGAAGTGCAGCCTAATGTTGTTTTCTTGTAATCCTCCCTTGTTGCTTCAACACCTAAATACTTGCCTTCGGTTGACTACTCATGGGGAGTACGGAGTGATCATTCAACTTAACCACACTGGTTGAGGTTATACTGGGCCTCAGGAGAATGCTGAATGTCTCCCGGTTAACAGTTAACATTCCTTTCGAAAGTTTTTTTGGATTGTTGAGTTTTATGCAGGATTTCAAAGAGTATAAGAAAATTTAATGCTTTGTCACAAAAACCAAAGAGTTAAACTATTCTTTTGTTCGGAATCTTACTCAAAAATACAAAGTTACGTCGAGATAGTCAGCTACAGTCACCGCTTTACGACAAAAACATTGTAGCCGAACCGAATATTCGGAAGTTTGCTGTCGTAACATTTTTACACTATTCTGTAGCAAAATTATCGATCGTACGAAGAGAACTTTTATCAGACGGTTTCGGAAGTCACGTGCGAAGCAAGGTGAGGAACCAATTCCGCTGGATTCCATCAAGTAGGTGTTGAACGGTGTTTCATTACAGTTGAGTTCGTTGCAACTAGAATCGTTAGACTTAGGTCTAGATGATAAATTATCATCACATAAGCCTGATTGTATCTGTATTGAAGCCCATTGTAAGAATCTTATTGATCACTTATTCGATCTTCGAACAACCGGTGCTTACAATCTAGGTCAGTTAAAGACTAAGTTCACCGATATAGCTTATGGGTTTATCAGGACTCCAATTAATAGTCGGTGTGCTATCACGAAGCAATATCTGCAATCGATAGGAGAACTTTGGTCATAAAAACTTAGTTGCACTTAGGCCTGACAAGCGCCCTGAGGCCGTCATTCTAGACAAAGATGCGTATGTGACAATATTGAATGACCAAACAAAGTCAAGTCAAATGGAATAGACAGTATTACCGAAATAGAGGAGCGCAAAAGACGCAAACTTCAGCTGCTGTTGCAGTTGAGGAGTGTGGATGAGATGACATGTCTCTTAAGCCATATGGGTCGTCAGTACACCAAATCTACAGGTCAACTTGGAGCTGTCTTTTAATGGTAATTATAATACGCATCAAACAACACAAAGATTGAAAAGTTGACTTAAGCAAAGGTTCAATGCAGCAGAATTCCGTGTAATCGCTCGGACTCAAAAGTTACCAGTGACTTCAATCAAAGGATGTCAGCTTATCGGTGCCAATTCACATTGTGATTACCAATTCGTACGTGACTGCAGAAAGAGTTACATAGGCAGAACCGAGAGATGCTTGAGTTCCAGAGCGAAAGGATACTTACCTGAATGGGTGTAGACTGTCGTGTTACCGATGAAAGGCACTGTTGCCGAAACGTGTAAACAACTAGTTTCCTCAATCTACCGGCAAGTCGTGACTACCGAGCATGCCATCGATCCACCTTGGGTATTCAGAATCCTGTTAAGTAATTCTAACCCATCATTCTCGCGATTTTCTGAAGCGATTGTCATCAGTCGACTCAAACCAGCTGTCTGTGTTCAGGAACACCTGTTCGTGAACCTGGCCTCTCTCTGCACTTGATGACCTATCTGAACCTGCTTATTGACTATCTAACCTTCTAATTGTTTGCTAAAAAACATTCATGTTGTAAATTTGATACTGATGGGTCAATACTGATTGCTTGCATCTACTAGTTTGTGTCTTCTAACTGCTTTGTTCAAATTGATCAAGGGAACCGGTTTTTTCAATTCCCACAGTGTTAGTGAATGACTTGTACACACATTCGTTTGACTGCGTACATTACCGATTTCAATACTCGGTTTCAACCACTGAACAGTGGATTGTAAACTTCACTCTATACCCTGGTATTAAGGGAAAATCTTGTTTACATTGGTACCTTTCAGTCACAGTTTCCGTACATTATTTTGATTAACTCGCTAAAAGTAGTCCTGCTCTATGTGATACTTGCATCAGATTGTGAACGCTTTTGCATGAAAGTGAGAATGATGAACAGTAATAATTAGGATTAATTGGACTTATTGTAGATTTCGTTTCTAAGCTGCATATCTAATACACAGTTTGTATCGAAGCAATATTTGACCTCAGGCTAGCTCGCACAAGTAAGATACTGAGCTCTGTGAAATGTGCTGCTCGGAAAAGGTAGAATTGATAAAAGAAAACACCTTTCCTTCGCATTTCAGTGCCATCCAAAAATCATCCTTGTCTTTGTCAACTGGTGTTTCAACAAGTGCTGGTGGTGAAGGCCTTCAACTACAAGCCAGTGGAGACTTACATCTGCTCATGTTTCTCTGCCCAACCGAATCATGATACACTTAGTAGTGGATTACTGTCGATAATGCGTCTGCCGATTTGAGGATTTCGGCATTTCTTTGGTCATGTTTTCATTATTCTCCCTTGCCATACCTCATCTGTTTACGTGCCAAACTTTTAGCCTGAAGAACGTTCTATTCACGGATTCCGTCGTTTTGAACTTATCGAAAAACGACGGAATATTCGTCACAACGTAGGTTCAACCAAAGTCACTGAAAACGTCAGACTAGACGCTATTGTGGTTCTAGCTTTACGTGACTTAAGTCTCTAGATATCAGCATAAGAGTAGCTTGTCTATGAAGCGCTGTCGTATGCTGAGTTTACCGAATTGACATGTCCCTTCTCTTCTTCCGTGTGCAACAATTCTACTGCATTTATCTTCCGGTTGTTTCACTGGTTTGTAGTAAATTGTCCGGCATTTTTCACATTCGTTTTTATAATACGAACTACTTGTTACTCTCAAACTAATTTTACAGTTCTACGTTTGGCAAACTATGAATAGAATATATATGAATGAGCCAACTTCTAAACTTACCGCCGGCGTGAAATGGTCTATCGATTTCCCGTTTCTCTGCGTGACCATTCCTTTGCATTTAGTTTTCCATTCGCACACATTCATATAGAGATCACTTGTTCCTTGTCATTTTCTAACGAAGTGACTTCCCGCTTTATGCGTAAGAAGCACTCCACTCTGATGGTTGGCTATTGTCATACCAGATATCACAAAAGATACTGTTATCAAGACGTTTTTCCAATACCGGATGGCTAACTTTGATGTAAATTGCAAGGCTATCACACGCAGAAGAGTCCACTCTCGTTGTAACTACTCTCGTGATCTCTGGAGTACTTTAAAGCGATGGCATGTTACCACGTCACAAAGCATGTACACCAATAACTGAATTCACCGTCAAAAGCCTAATCATGATATCTGGTTTCATCTTGTCCCATTGAGTATTGGTTCAACCGTACAGAGGTAGTTATGAATCTTCTAAGCGGAAGTGATTTACGGATCAGCACTACGATAATTCCGTCAACTTTCTGGAGCATTGATTCATCTCATCATTCTTATCAATTACGATCAAAACTTTGGAGTTAAACGAAGCACACTTAATTAACAACCAAGCAGAACCAGCTGCAGTTTATTTGCATGCTCATTTATTTCTGAGCGGTACCAACAAATGCCAGCACCGATAACCAACTGTGAATCAGTCCGAGTGCAGCCAAGCTACATAGCGGCTTTTGTTACCTATCAGGTATGGGAAATGATAATTTTTTAGGTTTTTGAAATGATTTTATTTAATAACCAAAGATTGATTGCTATCGTTGCTTTATTACATGAGTAATTACGTAACACATAATGCTGATTACATTACGAACTCGTTGAGTAATGCGCTGTGTTATTACCGACACGTGAAGACCATCTCTGGGTACGAGCTGAGTACACTTCCGATTACTATTCCATATTACTAATTACCTCAGTTCTATGAATAATCCTTGAATTTTTTCAAACTTCCCTTTGTTTGTCATGCTAGAACGAAGCGGAATGCCAAAAATGTTTGAATCAGTGAACACTACATTCCAAACGCAGTGTAGTAGGTGGCAAAACCGACGGTGTAACAGTGGCATCTGTCTACCACGACACATCTGAGCGAAGCTGGCCAAAACCCGTTGCTGGTCTCATCACGGTGCGCGGAACGGAATGCTAGGGTTTCCCAGTCTTCTCTTAGTTTTGAAAGGTATCATGACAACCGTACTCCCAATACTCCGAGGCTCAGTGATATAGAAGTTGTGTTTCTATTGAAATACCATGAACAGAACGTTATGTGTTCGTACAAGCTCGTATCGAGAATCATCCACGCGACCAACCGCACACATGAGGTCATGGAAGTCTGTGTGCACAAACAGTTTGCAGCTTTGTTTTCGGTTGTCCGTTATACAGACACAACACTTTTGTACTATCGGCTGCTTGGTGTTGAGGGTATCGTGTGTGAGACAGCCAGCTGTAAAGGAGAAGTAACCTAAGAGAACCTGTGTGTCATACGAGACCTTTGTTAGGTAAAGACATTAGAAGAGACTTCAGGCTTAGGAAAGAACTCTGGTCATCGCCTTCAAGATATGGATCACTTCATTAATAGGCGTCATTTGACTTACACTTTTGAAATGGTGGTGACAGTTCGCAACACATAAGTGAGCTCCAACTGAGCCAGCCAATTCCACTTGCTATACAACTCCCAGAGGTATAATCGAGAAGAGTAAATGTACTAACTGGAACGTCCCGGCAAAGTTAAATCTTATCCAGCATAGTAACTGATGGACATTAGTAACAAGAGTTTGGAGTCAAAAAATGAAACGAGAGAAATAACAATTCAAGTTGAATAAGATCGATGTTCCTCATAAGTGCAAAATCAGAAACACTCGCAAAATGACATATATGAGGAATAAGAAAGCCAACGTTTGTTGTAAAAAAAAGCTTTGAACCGCACCAATACACGAAGTTTACCAGACAGGCAAAGGACCCGATTATTGAGCGCACTTGCAGACCGGAAGAGTGTATAGCAGAATTAAAGTGCATGAACCAGCAGACATGCGTGCAAAATAGCGCGATCGCAAGCAACAAGAGGATAGTACTCAGACATCCTTATCGTCCAGTGTGGAATACACAGTGATATTTCCGGGTGAATTTTAAAATTAATGTAACCGTCCAATAATATAAAATCAAGTTGGTTAATTTTTTCAGAAGCCTCAGTGATCTTTAGCTCAACCTAGCTTTCTAAATCAGTCGTAGTAGCCACAAGAAGAATTTTCCATAGTTTTTGTGTAGTTCAGATGAAACACGCTGAACTTCGTGATTTCAGCTCCACTTCAACGCCACAAATAGTTGCACAGGCGGAGTCTTAGTTCAGAGCCTCTCCTCTGGCCTCTGAACTCGAAATAGATGGCTTGCAGTTATTACATGCTGACAGAGCTGAAGGTAGGGATGGTGCAACAACCTTTTGATGTAGATACTTTACCTCAGGCGTTTCAATGTGACAAGCCACAACTCAACGCGATTTCAGAGACAATTTGATGCACTGTTTGTTTGAATAACGGTGATCTTTGATTAGTTTGAGAGGTATACTGTCCCCCGTCTTTTAACAATACAAGAGGCATACTCACCTAAGCGGGCCTAAAAACTGTTAACTCCCGAGACTTCTGGCGAATTTTTTTTATGGGTAACTTTCAGAGATAAACTTCCCTGTGTTTCAGTATGGTGACGTTGAGGACCACACCGCACTTCCACTTAATGGAAACCTTGAGTTCAGCTGAAATTTTCCCCGATTTTGCTTGCAGGTGGGATGGTCACAGTCCTCGTGTTGAATATCTTCTTACCAGTGTGACTTCACTGGTTGATTATCTGGAAGTCCATGCCACGCTCATGCTTAGCTATTGCGCAGCGGTCTCGTTCTATTTCGTCTGCATCACTAACCTAATCTGTTCTACCACTTGTTACCCTCGAATGTATCGCGAAATGAATGTAGACACATTGTATTCCTACTTGACCGTTTCATAAAACACACGCCAAGCTGACGGACATTCTCATCATAGCCGTTGAGAAGTCCACATCACTGGCTGTTGAAAGGCGCAATGAGTCACAATCTTGACTTTACAGTCGAACATCCAAACTTATTCTTAAAAAGCGGAACGCGTGGGCGAGCTATCGAATTTCCTAGCCCGATTGCGCACATTGAAAACCGAAACACCATGCTTATTCGAACGGATCGCTTACCTCTCCAGCTAGGGTCAAACGCATGTTTCGTCAATAACCCGGAAAGCTTGTTCTGATGTACGTTCTTATTTCAGGTAGCAAAGGCTGGAATACCACAACTCTTGCGTCCAGAAGGAATCACGAGGTCTGGTACAGAAGCCGCGAACGTTTTAACGAACTTTTACATCACCATCTTGGCTCAAACCTTTCAACCTCTTCACAGTCAGTCGACCAACCTGTTAAACTGCACTAGCATTGTGTATACTTTTTCCGCAGTCATTCACTACAAAATTCTACGCGTTGAACATAAGTTTCCTGTCCCAGACTGTATATCACACACGACATTGCTCAGAGCCGCCGAGAGGCCTCATGGGCCTTTCAATATGTTGTTCTTGCAGCCTATCTTAAATGGTACCCGACATTTGAAAGCTAGCTTATACTAATTCTGTCCTCAGTGGGGGTAGGCGTAATCATCGTGATGATTAACGTTCACTCGTTATGTTGTCACGCTTGTCGAAAGTACTGAAAAGTACTGGAAGCGCCTGTGTACGACGCGTTTCACCAGTAATTGCCATTTCGCAGCTTTGCTACAGGTAGGCCGCCTGGGTTTGAAAAGTAAATGGAAGAAATCAAGTGACTAGGGTATTGGCGTCAATGTCATTCATCTTGAATTTGCCTGAGCGTTTAATCAGTGGATCAATAAGTTTAAAATAGCAGGTTTCATCGCTATGAGGTACAGGACAACTTGCTTATGTGCCTCAGTGTTTTTTCCGTTGCCCGCTTCTGTTTCTACTCATATCATTGTTTTTTCTTCTTCGATTTCTTCTCCGCTACTGTTTGTGAATGACGTCAAAATTTTGTTGGTTCTCGAATAAGGAATAAACTGGACGGCCATTTCTGTTTCTCTGTCAATCTCCCTCAAAATAGATGAAATTGTGAGAAAAGCTAGCGAAGCTTTTGTGCTACCTAAACGATTTCTCCAACGGCTTAGTCCCTCTTGTTTCAATATTTTCCATAACAACCACACTGCCGCACGTCGAGAATAGATATCCTATTTGGATTCTATCCCTTCAGAAAGACACGTCGCTCCTTGAAGCTCCTCAGCGGCATGCAACCGAAACCGTTCGAGTGCTGAGAACCAGGTCCTATGACGCACGTCTTGCGGAACCGATTAGTCATTCAATAGATTTCCGTCAGATTAGAGAGGATCTGACCCTCACATTCTTGATTATCACACCTGACCATCGATGCAACTCGGTGCGTAGTATGGCGCAGACAAGCGGTATGAGAGATCGCCCTTTCGGACTCCATATACAGCACAATCAACTCGAGTATGGGCATAGCCTGTTTTCACTGCTCGTCTATAGGGCCCACGTTGACGCTCCGTATCAGCTCTGTTCCCAGTTTTAGTTCTGACCTTGACCATCAATCCACCTCAGGAACCCAGCCTATTTTTTTATTCCAGGTTCATCGGTATCATGATACAGGATTCTCACAAGCCGTTCTCTTCTCCTTCCGTTGTGAAGCTATTCATCCATTGATTCATTGATTATCCAACGGTCCAAGGTTGTCACACTTGAGAGTTCTGACGTATTCGAATGTGGGTTAAATCGATTCTCGTAATCAAGCAAACGTCAATTTCTACCATTTTGTTGATGATTTTACTGCATTTAGGTCCCTCGAAATGAAGCGGGCGGTCGACAAACTACTTCTTGATCTGTGAAACACAAACTGAAAAATCTTCTCGATACACGCCTCCCATTCTATGCCGTGTAACATCAAACTTTTGTCTGCCAAACTATGAACCGTCAATGCATCAAAAACGAACAGTGTTCTGTTAATGTATTGTGTTCTGGTTGTTTATCTCTATCAATAATTGACCTTGAATTCAATCACCAAACCCCGCAGCACCTGAAAATCTTTTGGGAATTTCGTCTCGTTTGTTTCATGTTAATTTTTAGAAATGTTCACACTAAACAGTGCGCAAAAGTCTCTCACTGTTACTTAGAACCTAAAGTCGTTCCAAAATTTTTATTCGTCAATACTGGCGAATTTTAAACGGAAACGTGTATATATACATGTATATTTTATCTGCAGATAAGACATCTGGGACACCTAGATGTCCATTTATCGTATACATATATATATATATAACTGTTCACAGGTTTGTATCAACGTATGTGCGTATGTGAAGTGCCATGTATGTGGGCGTTAGTATAGGAAGTTCGCTTTATGGTTTCGAAAAAAATGCACATGTGAACTCACCGAAACGAACCATATTTCAGTATAATTTGATACATTACATAATTTAGGCAGCATAAGAGGATTGTCATAGTGTTTTGGGCTGTAGTTCACCTCGTGATATTGCGCGATCGCAAAATCCGAAACTCCTGTGACACGGGAGTTACGTCATAAGTTTAACCGTTCAATATGTACGTGTACCAACTCAACGATTATGAAAATGTACGTGAAATAATAATGAGAATAAATGAGAGAGGACGAACGCTTATTATAAGGTAATTGCAGTAAGTCTTGGCCAACGCTAAACAAAGTCGACACACAGAAATATCCTAGCTAGCTAGCTGAGGGAAAATTGTACATACTTTACAGAAGGCAGACCGGGTTGTCTCAAGGTCACTACAGCCGTATTTTCAAGTACATGAAAATGTCCACGCTTCCTTATAAATATAAATTCCTCACAAACACCCAGCATCCATAGTGTTGTGTTGGCGTGTGTGACGCGTGGGTACACTGTCAAACACAACCACAAGATTTGAGTTCACTAAGAACGCTCGGATTTCCACTTTGGTATTAACCATTCAAAAGTGCACAAAATGGTTGTGCACGGAATCCTTCCTCCAAGGAATTTAGAAATTAAGGAGTCTGTTTGTTCTACTTTGTGCTTAAAAAACGCATTACTTCGGCCATCTTCGTTAATTATTTTTGTTAGTTGTCTTACAACAACTGTTGTGTGGGTCAAAACACACACATCGCCCCCTTTCAAGCCAACTGCTTGACAAATAAATGAGACGAATTTCCATAGGTTGTAAACGTCCAGACATATGCGTCATCTTCATTTGTGTCCTTAGGCATATAACACATTTCTTGTGTTCCGTGTGCTTGACTATGTCCACATACCTAGATCGTGTGACGCTAGCCGACATCCACAAGCGTAATTACTGGTTAGAATGGAGAGGACTGAGGGAAGTGTTTGCTTCTTTATTAAGTCCAAAAGAGATTATACTTTTGATCGGGAAAATATAGGTGTTCATGTATTCTTGATATACGTTTGATATGTGCTAGTGAGCATCTACTGGTCATACTTTGTCGTTGGCTGTGCGGTGAAAGTACCACATGATGCTGAGATAATGCGCTATTAATTTTGGTGAAATCTCTCAGAATCTAAGTCAACTTTTACTGAAGGGAAATCCCTGAAAAGCGTTGTAGGAGCGGCCAAGGAAATCTGTGGTCTCCGCTTCGGTTTTTCATATGAAATCCCGCAAACGACTCGTGATCCAATTACTAAGACCTGTGTCTACCGTTGCCCTGCCAAACGCTCTATTCTAGAAGGTTATCCTTAGTATACTGCTCATTTGAAATTTATTCTGAGCACTGCGTTATTGCAATGACTGGTGTCAGCAGTGCGCTTATTTGTCAGCCACGAAACGTCATCGTGAAAAAAAGTTTTTAGTTTCACTGCGAGATTAGCGGATGCTTCTTTGAAGTGAAAAGCGATGGCGTTTGTTGCGGTGATTGCAGCGCGTGGTAATGTGTGAAGTATTGCAAACTTAATAACAGGGCTTGTGACATGTATTTGAATTGGTGTTCTGAAGTAATTTCACCGCACAACTGTCCAGTGAGATTCAAGTTCATAAGAGTAACAGACACAAGGATTTCAGCGTCATTTTTGACTTCGTTGAATGGTTTACTTCTCATACTTGCCTGTATGCCTTCAACCACTGTAGGAGATGGAACGACCAAATAGCGTCCCCACCTGAGGTCGCATCTAATTTGTGGAACGGGTTTAATCCAATTAGGAGCAAGAGATCAGCTAGGGGTCAACGGGTTTATTCGGCAATAAAGGGGCTTTGGTCAGTCTGGCAGTAGACCAACTGGAAAATGGTACCGCAATGAAGAGAAGTGGCAGATAGCGAACTGAAAGTATTTCTCAGCGTGTAAAGTAGCTGGTGTTAAAAGGTACTCTAATAGCGCTGTCTAAAAGACTCAGCAGATGAGATGAACTCTTTCAAGAATTGGAGAGAGGTAGGATGCAATTAACTCTCAGAAAGGAGACTGAGCCAACATATTAAAAAACTTCAGACGTAATACTCAGAGGTGCTTCAAAAGTCTTTTTGAGAAGTGGACGCCAGAGAAAATTCATGAGGTGAAAAACGTTGTAAGTCTGCTGAGATTGCTCGAAATCCTATATAAATGGCTGTTAACTGAGCCTTACCTCTTTGAAACTGACCAGGAATGAAAGTTCGAGAATATTACGTTCTGAACCGATAGTTCTTGAGTTTGCCGTTAGATGTCATATGGAAAATGTTTCGCTTTGCGAATAATATCTGAGTTGAAATCAAAGTTTTATAGAGTGGCCTAATCACTTAAAAAACTTAAGGGGTACCGCTGCTCATTCGGCCATGAGAAGGAAGTAGATAATTACCTCTGGCTCACTAAGGGTGTAGACCAGTATGTTGTAAGCTAAACAAGCAAGTGATGAAAAGATCGGCGAGATATTAACGCGCTCTTATAGTAGCGCTTCTGGAAAAGCACCATCTTTTCAAAGACCTTCGCGATCTCAGCGTCTTCTGAAGAAAAGGCAGCACCTAGCCCCCAAACGGGGCCGGTACCCAAAAATCAATTTCTAGATAGCTTCCCCTTTGGTGGTTTCGACGTGGAGCCAAAGAGTTGCAGACAAAGAGAAACGAGCCTGATTTTTTCAAATGCACCTACTTCAGGCAATAAATAGAGCAAGCTTAAAGCAGTCACTAAAGAAAAAACCTAATATTTGTCACGAAAATCTAAATAGGACCGGGATTGTTGTAGCCAATTCATGCCCAGCGACATATTATCTCAAGTGTACGAACAGATCGAATAGCAGAATTGATAACGGCTTGCATCTTTTGATAGCCCAGAAATGTAAGCAGAGCTCTAGAAGAAATCATGGTTATCTAACAGAGTTCCCAATGAATTTCTTCAATAGAAGCTTTGATGACGTAAACTGTAGTCAAATATCTCAACTCTCATGCGGATAACTATAACCTACGTAAAATTTCCTACGCAAAAGTTGAAACCGCCCGTTTTAACTATTTGATCAGTCGGTTTTTAAATTAAATTTGTACACTATTTTAGTTCTGTTCCAATATGTACGGAAACAAATATGGTTGAAGATTCATTCTGCATAGTCTCAAATGCAATGTTATTTTCAGATTATATAGATGGATATGTAACCGACCTATAATCAGACCCGCTACAGCAGACTGAAATGTGGGCCTGTTCTGCAGGACTGAGGTTTGCCATATCACTAGCAAAAGTTGAAATACCTGGGTTACAAGCCCAATCTAGAAATATTTGTGACCAACTTCAACAAAATTTGCCAACATCTGGAAGAGGCAAAGCCCAACTGGAAGCAAAACTAGTGGATTTTTCCTACCAACAACTTACTCACTTCGGCACACTTCCAAAGGTTGAAAGAAGCCCAAAATGTTGATGTTGTTGCGTGCAAATACGTGCCCAGGGGATGTGCTGTTTGGTAAAACGAGATACATTGATGAAAATGTTTGAAATCTCTGAGGAAATCCAGGTTTGTACGCGTAGTTATAATCTTGATAGTTTCTCTGAGAAAGGGTAACCTCTTTGGTAATTTATAAAACTTGGGACAAGTGCTGGAATATCTACCAGCCAGTGCAAGGTTATTAAACCAGTGAACATATGCACGCTGCGCAAATCTACTTCCACACTCCGGCCTGTTATTTTGGTGTGTAACGAAACACAGCACAAACTATTCCGTCGGTTAACCGATTTGCTTAAAGCGATTATGAAACAATTCAGTAAGTACAGTCTGAAGGAATGTCCGCAACTTTTAAGATGTATCGATGTGTTTATTTGAATTGGCTTACCTGTTTACGTTAATTCTGCTCCAAAAAACGCTTCTATGGATCTGAAGATTTGTTTTGTTCGTCAGTGTTTTTATTTGGTCCCCTTGAAGGGTTTGAAATTGTCATTGCTTTTTTAAGCACATGACGTGAAGTTCCATTTTCGGCCGTCTAGTTTTCGACCGGTGGACCATGTAACAAAAGACAGTTAGCTGATTTTGCTTCCGGAAAATTTCTTTATGGTTAAAAAAGGGTCTACAGTGCGTGAAAACCTGTTAAATTGAACGCTGTATAAACCTTATGCAGGTGGCATCCTAGCCATTTTTAGAGGTTGAGTTGATCCAAGTACGTTATTCTTATGTTGAATCAAACGCTTTGGAACTTGAGGTCAAAAATGAGCACAAATAAAGAAGTTCCCATCGCACTTGGATATTACAGTTATCTGACGATCAAAAAGATCTGTCCACAGAGAAACTGATTAAGCAGGATATTGTTTGTACTTCTGGAGCTTCTTTCCAGTACAGTTTGAAAGAAGCCCCGTCTGATCACTTGTACGCAGGGTAACAAATCCAGGAACAGAAAACAATCTGCCACTAGAGTTCAGCTTATCAACGGATACTTTGCAAACCAGCGGATGCCTATTTCATCTCACTGGCAAGTACAATAACGCAACTGACATAAGAACAGAATTGACAGAGGCACCGATGATGATACTGCTCTTGGTTGGCAGCTAGTCAGCAATGACAGACAAACGTCTACAAGCCGCTACATCTAGAACTTTCAACGCCGCAAAACTATATATGTTCTACGAACCTCAATTCTACCGGTTTCCAGGGCTACGGACGAAAATTCCACACTTTTTTGTCTTGCTTGTTATGCAAATACTTATATGGCTGCAGTATGGGCTACAGAATAAATGCAGGCGGACAACTAGCTGCTCGTATCGAGGTCCACATCCCAAACTTGCTGAACGCTCAAGTAGAAATCAAAGTTGCCTGTAAGCATGCCAACAGATGCATTCTAATACCATCACTTGCAAGGGACGTAATACAAACAAAACATAGAGTCAGAGTTCCTAAACTATTGACAGAGATTTTTCGGAGCAACCCAAGACAGATTCTCTAGTCTGCAAAAGTTTCGACTGTCAGATGTCAGGATCCATCTCGCGTGTTCAAAAGTAGTTTATGTTATCACTAAGGCTACCCTTATCTTTGATTTTTATTTTTGTCATTCCGTCTAATTTCTCGAACCACCACTTCCTCTGCATGAAAGTTTGACTTCTGGTTGAAACAGATTACACGTCCCTGTATGATCGAAATACGCTGTATGTTACTGCGGACCACATAACATGATCGCCGTTTTCTCGCCGTTCGATTCAAGTCTTCCATTAAGACGAATTGTCTTATACTCTTTTGCACCGAGAATTTGTGCAGCATGCAAGTCAGCTTGCACCGCATCTGATGAATACCAGAAGTATAGTGGCCTAACCTGCATCTGATTTAGAGTTCTCTTCGCGGATAATGCGGACTGTTGGCCCTACACCTCCTGACAGGTGGCGTCGTATACATGATGAAATAATCATCTTGGAGCAAGTTTGAAAAACGGGTTGCAATTCTCCAATGACTCTATTTTGGGAAACTGTGTTAAAAGTGAATAGCAGCGTGGTAAAAATTAGAACATTTACCGCAAATCGGAACGATGAAGTTGCCTTTCTCAGACGACGCTGCTACCCGTCATGGTGCGGGAGGATGGCAAGTAAAGCTCAAACCAGCAGGCGCGGTGAATAAAAAAGTTTCAAGCTAACGTGCAGATATGGAAGATATCTCGTATTCAGTTAGGTTTGAAACACAGCCAAGCGATTCCTGAATGGCAGCAGACTCTACCCGAGGTGCCGGAGATATTGATCACTGCAGACCAAGTGAGTGACCGACTGCTCATTGTGGATGTAATGAAAGCCCCATGGTTGAACGATATTTAACTAGCAACGATGAGGCCGCTGACGGACGTCTTGGCACATCCTTCTGTACGTATGGTTGATATTTCACCAGGACAGAATAAGCTACTTCAAGAATAAAAATCGTCAGCGGTAAGTAGACTTCACAAAGGTGTCTATAAGATGGAAGCGTCTAGCCCTCGTCCGGTCAGCATCACATCGCCAGTGTTATGAGCACCTGGAAGAACAGCTAGAAAGAAGATTTTGAATTACTTTCACAGGGTGGATTTTCGACCGTGCAGCAACAAGGCTTCGCGGTAAAACGAACGTGTCTGACGAAACTGTTAACCATTTCGAACGAAGCTGTTGATGGTCATTGGAGGTGGAACGATTGAAGTTAGCTATCTTGCCTCTAGAAAGGCATTTGATTTGGCGAATCCCAGACTGCTAGCACTCAGACCAGGGGCATGAACAGTTTAACTCAAGGTCATAACATGATTTAAGGAATATTTGCGAGATAAATGCTTCTAGTTCAAGTAGAGGAATCGAGTAATAGACCGGCGGTCGCTACCAATAAGTACCTTTATTTCAGAGCCGCTCATTTTTCTCTATCTATGGTTATGACTAGTTACAAATGCTAACGTGTTCATGTCATATCTTCTTGAACGATGTGAATCTTGTAGTTCTTTTGATGCGACCTCCACGGAATTCGCCATTGGATTGCACACTGGTGGCTACTGCTTGGTGTTGGCAGGTGTAAACAATGTTTGGCGATGAAGTAGATGGAGCAAGTAGGTATATGGAGGGAACGTAGGAAGATTTTGGGATAAAAATAAGCTTAAGTTTTTATCCAGCATATGGCGACAACAAGATATGAACCGAAAACCGACAAAACGTAGATGACTCAACTAAATGAATCCCTACCTCCAAACGGGCTATATTACGAATAATGTTAACGATAGTAACCATTTGGTCTGCACTCCCATTCTTATATAATACATCTCCGCGCAATGTGATAACTTCGCGGATAGATAGCCAAACAACCATACATTTGTGGATTTAGAGTGTGGTATAATGTTGCAATTATGCTGTTAAGCCCATCACATATTTCAATAGACCAATATTCTGCTCTCTTCCCACAAACTCGCCCAATTTGGTCTGTATGTAGTTTTATGACGAGTGACATAAAACTGTGAACAATTGCAATGTAGTGTGTATTAATTTGTTACGAATTTTGCGTGTCACACAACTCACATCTGCCTGGAAGAGATGTGAATCGGGCACGATATGTCCATAGTTGTGACGTGAATAATGGAAGCCCATCATACTTGCCTTGAATAGCCTTTAGAAAGGAGTAACCCGAGCAAGCCCAGAAACAACGAGTGTCAAATAGTTTACTGAACGAATCCATAAGTCGACTTCCCTCCTTCTTTATTCGTTATTCCAAAAAGGCTTCCCTCAACTGACAGAACAGCTTTGGGCCGCGTGGAATGCTGGATATTATGCAATGAATTAATCCGCCAATTTCGTCTATAAAAGGTTATAAAACTTTTAGTACAAACGCTGATCAAAACAGATCACAGAAAGATATGGAAATAATAATGTATAACTCAGCCTCAATCGATATTTGTGACTGTGCTCTAATCCGAGCTTCAAATGTGACGTAAGTTTCAACATTTCTGACGTGGTACTTGCCGATAGCCTATTGTCTCCAGACAGAATACAACACCTAGTTGATTAGCTATTCCATCCAATCCCTTAGAATAAACCAGCGCAAAAATCATAAGATGTTGAAACGTTTGTCTGAACGTTTACTAGAAGAAGGTAACAAGTGCACTGATATGTTGAAAAGTTGGGACAACACCAAACAAAACCTTATTCGTTGAGTACGGGCACAACAATCGATAATAGTTTTCTCAATTTAACCACTTCACAATCTAACTGAATTGTTTCATCCCCAGATGTTTGATGTGCTTTTCCTGATAACACTGTGTCGCTGCTTGTAATCTGATACTAGCAAGTGCATGGTCCGCTCGGCTCTATCTCCAACATCGCATTCTCACAATTGAATTTTTCGTGTACAGTAAGTGGTGCTTTCTTTCCGAAATCAGTCATTGGTGTGCAGTAGGCACTGATCGAAGTGAAGACTCAACAGTAAAGGAGAGCAACTCACACACACTCTAGCAACCCGACTGACCGCAACACCGTCAGCTGTTAAATAAGTGTCTGAACTAAAATCTTGAAGAATGGCTGCCAGGACCCTGTTTTCTCAGGCTCCGTTCGTATATTATAGAAGTCAACGACAGTATTCTTAATGTACACTTTGGATTACGAAGATACAAAGTTCAACATTTCGGAATGATTATGGATTGTATACAATAGCAGCTGAAACAATGGACTACGATGTTTACTTCTTTGTAGGTTCATTGCTCAATATTACTGAGGCGGTCAGCATTGAGTGTGCCAGGTATCCTAAACATTCTATCAATCAAAGTGAGAGACTTACAAAATAATACGCATGGGTATATACACACAGTGAGAACCTCACAGTGGACTGTGCACTGAAGAGAAGGTACCATCTAATGTGTCTCATGGAAACAATCAGCTCTGTCTGCACGAAGACAGACCATGGATTTGTTAATTTCATTCAACAAAAAGGGTATCGTGGCTATCGGATATTTGTAAAATATCGTGAACTCCAAGGCAAGATGCTTCATTGGACAACCATCTGCGCACAACCTGGTACTCCTGTACTCTTGCGAGGACGGCTGTCAGCCTCGCAGGCAGCTGGTTTACGAAAGTTGGTGCCACTCATTTGAATCCGCACTAACCTCTTGACTCAGGAATCCCACCTCCAAGTGTTCACCGAGTTGTGATATTGCTAGGATAGCAACCGTGTTTTATATGAATTACCTGATCAGGGTTATGTCACCCAAATAAAATATCTGCTGGTTAGTATCTAAACATGGGCAACCAGTTGTCGATGACTGCACAGTCAAGCAATTTCAAGCAAACTACTGGAATGTGTGGTTGGGGGCGATCCAGTTGTTGAATCTCAAAGGATTGAAAGGTTGATAAAACGGCCTTGTACTTATTCACTGGACGGATTGAAATCCATAAAAGTGGAACACTGTATCTCGTGGATTGATACCCGGAACAACTACAAGCCACCATAGTAAGAACGTGTTGTTCTGGAAAAAATGCTGCGCGATTAATGACAACTCGTATTTGTTGAAAGTTGCGATAACGTGTGAAAAACAGGGTTCACCGCCTCTAAGATTTATCTCCAATATATTTCCGACCTCCGTGCGGTAATTATTCTCAAGAAAAACTCAGATAAATTGTGACCGATGGTGACCTCCTGAGTCATATTTGCTATCAAAAGAGTTGTCCGTTTCTCTGAATTGGCTCTGGTCAAGTGAATCATACAGAACGTGATCACTGTGTTACTGGTGCACTGAATCGGAGTAGACGTAAAAACAGAAGAGTTAAACCATGTGGTCAGCGTACGATGAACCTCACTAAGTGTCTTCGTCCAACATTCCAAAAACTATTACGTGGTACTTATTCCTTTCTCGGAGATTTGGACGTTTTGGATAACACTTCGATCACATTCACACAGGTGTCAATAACCGAATGACATTTGTATCTGTACGTACATGGCGCAGGGCTATTGGAATATTAGTGGTTTGTTAGCTTAGATGGTTGAGTTTTATGATGCGAAATATTGTCAGCTGCATATATTCTTCTCTTCAGCATTTGAAGATGGTCATACCTTACTGTGTGATGACAGCAAAGTGACAGTTGAGATGTATGGTCTAGAAATTACAGAAAAAGTTACAACGTACACTTTAAGAAAGGCGATTATCCTAAGGTTATCAGCTGCAGGTGATTGCGATAGTGGGTAGGCAACATTACGCATGATAACCCTTCGTATAGAAACAAAACGGTTTCGAAAACAACACGTAGTCGACCATCAAGTTCTGCCTGGAGATGACAGTGAAACTGCACATGCGCGCGAACATTGCAATAAAGACGAAAGCTGCAGCAATTCACTAGCACGAAGATGAAATACACATAATGTAGACGGCCTTTGTTCAGGTTTGCCCAGTTCGATCATGCATTTGATTGAATATTTGCGTCACGCTAAAAATGTTTGTCGAATTCACATAGGAAATTTCACCCGAGCACTGTGGTAAACTGGTGTGTCCAACCCACCACAAATGTTTCATCGAACATTGGACCAGGCTGTGGGGTTGCAACCACACTGTTTGACGGTCGTGATAGAACTATCATGAATATACCTGAAAGCTTGAGCTGACTACAAAGAGTCTTTAGTAGTGGGGATTGCAAATTGAATTTCCGTTTGTTTGTTTTTTCGGATGATCAAAGTCCATCTGATGCACTGTCTTACCGTACACGTTTTTATTACCGTTTCTAACTGTTCGTCAAAAGTGTTACAAGGTTGAGATCCGTAGAGGTGCTCAAAGTAACACCCAAGTCAACCAATGAGACTGTGGTTCCGCTAAACTTGATCATTTTTCTGGCAGTGCGTTCGATAACAAATAATGTAGAGATTTGACATTTTTGTTGAATTTGGATTGCCAAACCGGAGCAAGAAAGGTGTAAGTCATTAATGTCTCAGAGATAGGTGTGATCTCATCCGCAAACAGATTCACAACTGGATAAGCAACAGAGAAACACACTCAGGACAACTAGAACCATACGGAAACACCTTTTGAAAATACATACGAAATGATATCCAGAACTCTGCCATTGACAGTTCCATCTGCCGATGGACCTACAATGTCAGGCCTCTAATCTTTTCACCAATGGTTGGACATGACAAGAAAAGGCAACACTGTATGCTATAAGGTTACAAATAAGAGTCTTCAGTTTACCGATTTAATGACTGGTGATGGTGAATAATACAGAGCATTGTAGGTTAAACTTGTAAACGCTATCAAGTGGAAGGCAAATAATTTTGTATGTTATCTGTATAATCAACTGTAGTTTTCACGCCTTGTAGTTCAAGTTTTAATGTTCATTTGTACTATTTGTACTGCTGAGTCCATAAAATGAAGAAGAGTTGAATACTAAATATTGCTTATTCTGATTACTAATTCTCTGATATTGCCTTAAAGGTTGACAGTCCCTTCTGACCAGAAATAATGAATGGCTCTGTCATTGAAGATGAATTGTATTAGAAAGCATTATTTTTTTCAAAATAAACTAGTTTCACCTCATTCATCCTTCCTTTCAAATGTTTTAGATGGAAATAAATGAGCCGGCTATTTGTACCGCTTACAATCTCGTCCGGATTATTGGAAATATTCTTTGTTTTATTATTGTTGTAAGTTACCTATTTGTTTTAACGCGTTCATTGCATTACGAACAGTGTTTTGGAGCTGCCTTGTCTGGCACGTCTACATATGTATTGGTCATGCAAGAATATATGGCAGAAGTTTTTGGACGATACTTGTTCTATGGATCGTTATACACCATACTCGGTTGTGGAATCTTTACAGTCGTAATAGGTTTCGTGGGATTCTATGAGTTTACTCACGAAAATCGATTTACAGCCATACTAGTGAGTGTGCTACCGAAACTTTATATCGAACAACAATACTTTTTCACATTGCAGACAGCGGTTGGAATTTCTTGCCTCGTACTCATCGTTTTTATAGTGGGAATTATTTTGTTCCAGTTCCCAAGAACGGTAAGTACTTGCTTTTTTACGAAAAATTTACATTCCTACTGCGTTTACTGATTACCGCATTGTTGAGGTTGATTTAGTTTACTTCAGTAAGAAAAACCAAATCGAGAATTCCAATAGTGCTCATTTAGATAGGTCAGCTTAATTTGAACGTTTCACGTTGATCAAGATGATGAAAAGGGCGGGCAAACATAGTTTGAGTTTATACAGTAGTGTTGAAAGTAACAGACACGTTATATTAGGTTTTAAGTGATTCACCCATAGATCCGAATTAACAAGCAACTTATAATGATTTCGACAAATTTCCGTTGGTCAGCGTGAACTGCGCTTGAAGTAACAATTTTGATCAGGTAAAGTGAGCTTGAGTACGATAATTATTGATGAACAATATGTTAAACACTTTAAGGTATTCACATTTAGGTAAGGAACGTGGCACACGACTGATATACGTTTGTGATGACCTCTCGTTCTGTCAATCGAACTGTAAATGTGGCCAAAGCGAATGCAAGTTACGTATATAAAAACAGACTCACTCTTCTTATCTGTGGTCGATAGCTTTCGTGGGTTTGTGAAAGGATGAAATGAGATGTACTTATGCCTAGGAGTCGCAATATTTGTGAACAAGATGCGAACTTGGTGTTAACTTATCTGCGGGTATCGCTACAGAGTAAAATTCATCATAACCATGTGTTCGTACAACAATAACGGGGGTAAAGGAATTCGGGAGCAATTTTTTGTGAACGAACAAATCGTTGTTAAAAATGTAACACTATACATCATACAAAACAAAATTTCAAGCATGGCAACCTACCTAGAAATTCCAGCACCCATTAAAAGTATTATGAAGTAACTGTCGCACCAGTCTTGTTAGGTAAATTGTTAGAAATCAGAGATCGTTTTGTAAAGATCCTCGTAAATTATTAACCTCACATTCACAAGTCACATAATTCCAAGTAGGTGAACAAAGTTACAGCTTTCCTCCCATGTATCTTCAGTTTGCACAAGTAAATGTTTACATAATGGAGCGAGATTCAAAAGTGTGGTTTTAGCTGCCGGAACCTTTCTAACCTGTGGATTTAATGAAAACCAACAAATTTTTCAAACTGCAGTTGTATTGGTCAGTTAGGAATTACTGAACAACCTAAGTAGATGTAAGCGCTACTCACTGAGCCATCACTGGCAATAAAAACGACGGATATGCCCCAAAAGTTACGGATTTTGATTAACTTACGGTATTCAGGGAATTGAACTCACAGATGTGCACAGATATCCGTGGTGATCACCACAATAGTCCAAATTATCAGCTTCCAGTAAGCAAGGACGTTGCAACATTTCCTTGGACTACTGAAGCGTGATCGGAGCTACGACGATGTTTGTAGTACGACAGACCTAAAAAATTGGGTGAAAGATCCGTGTAGTATCAAACGTCTGTGCGACATACAGGAGAGCAGACCAGTGTGCACAAATTTTGTAATGAGTTTCAGGGTCACTTTGTTTAATTTGAACAGCATGCAAAGGTGATGCAGAAGCTGAACTGTACAAAAGCGAAGTATTATTATTCACTACAAGTAATAGAAACTCTACACACCGAATATTCGTATCTTGACACAAACTGAATTGTTCAAGTCCATATTGTAAACGGAGCACAATCTAAGCTACCAGACTCGATCATGACAAATTACAGTCAGTGGATACCACCAGGCACCAATTTCTTTGTAAGTTGGACTAGGGAAACAGCACAAGTCTGATGCCTTCCTTCAAAATCTTCGAATCAGGCGCCTCGAAAGCTATTGATAACGTAAGTAAACTTCATTTCCTTGTGATGACTGATTGTTGTATTAAACTAGGAATAAATGGATGAGGCCGATATTATCTACCTTAATAAGTAGAAGGTCAATATGAGTTATCTGAAGTAATGAAAACTAATGATTCCCATTGCAAGCCATTTTTTGTAGAACGTTTGCATATAATACAGGAAACCTTAAGCCAGGTGGTCGCTTCGAAACTAAATTGCAGTGACCACCATGAGAGAAAAAGAGAAGGAATATTGATTAACCGTTAGTGTTGGAATGTTTGATTACATCACATCGATCAATACTTTGAACACACTTCGTCCACACGGATACTGTAACACAGCTAGCCTGTTGTTCATTTGGAGGCAGATTCTGTTGTTTATAGTTGGAGAAGTAGATCCGAATAGCATAAAGCTCATGCTACGAAACTCTGCAATAACAAATGTAAACAAGTTACTGTAACTAAATCATAATTTGATTCCCATCTTTCATCACTTTGTGATTCGTAGTAGTTACTGTTCAACTGGTAGGTAACGTTGTCGTCATTCAGGTATAAGAGGCAGGTGCGTGATAAGTAGAATTTCGATCTGTCAATGTGTACAGCGTATTTGTGATAATTCTGTATCCTTCGTTTCCGAGAGATAATCTGTCTGAGTTTATTGTTTTCTGATCGCACAGTTAACCGTAGGCGCAGATTTAAAAGAACAACAGTGAATGAACGAAAACTTTTACATACAGATTTACATGTGAATGCATAAGTATCCGAGTTTGTTTACCGGCTCCGTTTACACCATTACAGAACCTAGGGTTCTATATCTTGTTGTTGGTAAGGAATTATTGTCTTCATCGCTAGGCTTCGCGGACAAGTATACTGTCCCCCCTTATTCTGAAAGATTTTTCAAGTATGGGGACGATTTCTGGTGGGTGCCTCGCGGAAACATTCCTGTCATGAATAGTGATCAGCGAGTAGAAATTGAAGTCTTAATGATCGATCAGCCTCTTTAGGAGGATGTAAACTTTACGGCCGAATGTTCCCCACCCCTGTTAAGTTTTCATTTCTCCAATTCTCTCTAGATGCAAACCAATATGCTGAACGCGATGACAAAAAGTTTACCAGAGTACGGACAAAACAGCCCAGTAACCAAGGCGTGGGATAACATGCAGGGCTTTTTGCGTTGTTGTGCCATTCGGAACCTCGGATGGGAAGATTACACGAAAACGGAGTGGTTTAAACAAACAAATACGGATGTGCATGATAAGGGGTCTTCTGTACTGTTTGGTGAGTGAAAAATGACTCCCACTGCTTCGGTGAAAATGATGTCTTTACACGTTTTTTGTGCATAGCTGCACAGTACAATATCAGATAATCGATTTCCTCAATAAATCGAGCGCTGCTCATAGCTGATTGCAGCTTGCATGATCAGACAACCTTGTGTAGTATGGAAATAAGAGACTTGGGTTTCGTTTCTACCAGAGATCGTCAGTACTACATATTTTTATCCCGGAATGGGTTTTCTCTGCTATTCGTGTTGTTGTACAGATTAGGTGTGAACCCATACGGAGCTGACCGAAACGTCAGTCTCAGCGGTTCAGCTACAACTTCGTGGTCAGGTTACACGATACCATCAAAGGAAGATATTTTGTTGGTCATCTCCATCTGGAACAAAATTCAACCAATTATGTGATTTCAGTTTTGTGGAGTTAATTGACCTCACTGAACTACCCGAACAGCAATTTAGCAATTCCAGCAAACTGATCGTTAGACTTACTGAATGTAACAAACAAGTCAGAATTTGAAGCCGCGTTCTTTGACCACTCTGAAAAGTTCCTTACAAATATCAGAGACGGCATGCTCTAAAACGGCAGCTGAGCTGTGAATTCACGTCAGGGACTCAAATCTCACATGCGGATTCGGTTGCCCACCTATTTTAAAAAAATTGGTGTGTGGTTCTTACCGCTCGTCGGAAACTTTTTGAAACACAGGTTTTACATTCGGTTTCTTCTCAGTTCAACCAATCTGTCAAACTATTCATTGGAGACAGCAGCGTTTGTTTAGCGGTAACTAGGGCACCATGACTTAGTTACCACAGTTCAACTATCCTTGTTACTAATATACCGTAGCAACACTTGTTACAGATTCAGACGTCCTTGTTTAAAAAACAACCTTCGTAAATTGTACAGAAATGAATCAAATCACTAACATCACCATCTAATTTGAGAAGAATTTGTACAGTCTTCATTCCCGAAGCTTTCTTTCCATAACGTTAACACGCACAATCCAACAGCATTGAGGGACAGGATTGGTGCACTTAAAATTTTTATGCGCAATCATGGAGCTCAGGGAAATCCTAAAGCTTAATACATTACATATAGCTGGAAAATGATTTATTCCTTATCTTCAAAAATTTTTGTACACTAGGTCAACACTGACAAACGGCCAGCCACCGCGCGGAGAGAAAAACTTAGGCTTTTTTGCCTTGAGTCGAGAGCAGGGAATGTACGGATTATAATGTGTATACAACCTTTTCGAAATGTGAATCTAACTATTATAGTACGTACACCTAAATGCCGTGATCACGACGGAGTTGATACTGTTTTATAGCCATAGTTGATTATCGTACATGTGTAAAATCATCCAAACTAAAATATTTCTGGCTAATGCACTTTGTGGGTGTCAGAATGCTGATTCACTGTCCCATGTTGACATGAACACAATTTCCTGTTCGTTCTTTTCAACAACCACCTAACACAGTTCAATCACAGAGGATCACAGAAACAGGATCGTGGCGAAAATGTTTTTTCTCCCGTAAAATCCTAGAAACCTATGAACCAACAACTCCATTTTCCTTCCAAATATGCACTAAAATAGTGTGACGTAGGATACGTTGGTCAGTATGTACAAACTCCACTCAAGCGGACTTATTAGTCTTTATTAAGAAGTGAGTGTTTGCTGATCAAGGTTCACAACGTTTGAACACAATATGCATTGAACTGAGGATCTCACAACATGCACCGTTAACTTAAATAGAAATTCAATTTTTCAAAAATTCTGTGATCTGTATTGCTCTGTTTACAATATCTCTCTAAACTTTTTCCAGTTCTTACTGAAGCCTCGTTACATTTGACAGCTATTTGGAGTAATGTTTCACAATTGTCCTACAGAACCGCTCACATGTACCAGTGATCTACATAAACTTGCTTAGCAATCAGCACATCATTTCGTTTATTACCACTCTCCACCACTACATGCCTCATACTCCTAAAATACAACCAACTGGAGTGTTTCATGATATAGATTAAGTGGTAAACCGAAACCTGAATGCAGCCGCGTAGCGTTTAATAGCCGGCACATGATATATGCTAGACGAGTGCCCACCGTTGGCGGAGTGAGAAATTTCTTGGTTCTGTTCATGAACCACATCGAGAGCGATCTCACTCATTTGCTTTGCAAACGGTATATTTGATAAATGCGCCCACACAGTTGCATCCGATTAATTTGAGTTCATTTTGTGCTTCAGGCACAGATTGTTTGTCGATTTCTGCAATGCTTGTTACAGTGGACAAACTTGAACTTTTAAGGTTCCAACACTTTGAGGTCTTTGCATCTTTGTTGAAATTCACCAATTGTGCTCACTCAGAGACATGAACACACGTTTTCCTAAACTATAGATATCCCGGATGTGTGATCCAGAGACGTGAGATTCTGTAGCCCGAAGAATATTTATCAATTCAAATGCAACTGCAGTCTGATAGCGCACGTTTCCTACAAGATAGGCATGCGTTTACCAACAACTGGTAGTCTGAAGAACACAACTTAACCAAATTGATCGTTGGACTATACTCACCCGTATAAACTAACAGTACATTAAACTAACACATAACCTTGAGTTAAACTAAAATACCATCCTAGTAAAAATTATTAAATTGTTTTCTGATCTGCGATGACATCTGCGTCCACACGTGGTAGAACTCCACTCTGCTGACGTGTACAGAACCATAAAAAAAGTGATGGAATACACGCCTTAATCTTCAAACAGCATGGACTACCGTTTTCATTCTGAAACTTATTATAGCTGTCTATTGTGTGCATAGAATTTAAGCGAACTCTGTTCATGAAATTTAGAGATCGATGGTGTCTACTGTTTGGAATCAAGAGTGTGGAATGCCAACGAAATGTTCCAAAGAACGAACCAAAGTAAACCTTGTTTTGGAGGGTTAGTTGGTGGGAAGACCTACAAACAGCACGCGTTTGAAATTTCACATATTTTTGTGAATAGTGTATGTGTGTACATGTTCGTGTGGAGGAGAAAGTGTGAAGGAATCACTTCGCAGACAAGATGGTAAGCGGATGATGTTCTCAGGTGTATCTGACGTTGTTGAGTTGTTCATCGCGCTGCGTAGAGTTCTGTAATCACTGGCCTTCATGCGTCTAGCAAAAGTGTTTAACAATACTTGTGTAAATGTTTTTGCAGTATTCCTGGCCAGTAGTTCTAACAAACAATGAACAAGGAAATCTGTTGGTAGCACTGACACCGGCGTGGCTGTTAGACCTGGAATTGGCGAACGGTTTGGGAGTTTGCCAGTGGGCCTTCATTGCACAAACATTTTCATCGTCCACACTATCCCTTGAACTGCGGGGGTAAACCTTTACCAATGTGGTAATTTTCATGAGGGCGTACATGATACGTTCAACAATTTACTTGGAAAATATGCACAGATAAGTGCACTAGAGTCATGGCAATAGGTTTACGTTGACGTTTCAAAAAGCTGAACTGTCACCTGTAGTTTTTACACGAAATCATTCGAATTCCCACATGTTCACCTTAAGATGTGTTTTTGCGCTGCCACTGTTCTAGTTAGCTCAGTTTAGTTTTCGTCTAAGCGATATTTTAAAGTAAAATTGTTGAATAATCCCATACCACTTCGGTTTTCAGTTACCAATCCATTTTACCAGTCAGTCCCGGCCTCGTGCTGTGTCACGCTGATCGACTCGATCACTGGCTATCCGACGACTCAATATCGCGATCAACAACGTTGTCAACACTGGGAATATGGACCACCTCTGTACACTTCAGGTCCCCACAATGATGCTTTGTACTATCGAGTAAGTTATGGTTTTGTCCATTTAATCTAAGGCCGTTTACAATCGTTAGTCAACTCGGATGTAAATTTCGCATTTTAACCTATACACCCACCAAAAGAACTGCACTACCACCGCGTATTTTGAACAATTTCTCCATCACTACTGTGTTAGGCAGTTTACAAAAGAGTAGGCTGCATTTTTTCTGAATTACCTTTATACAGTATGGATTTTGTACAAATAAAGAGATGCCTCCATGTTAGGAGGCGCATCTCCTAATGAGACAGCCAGGACGCATCACGACACGTCGATCAGTCTGCCCAGCTCGCATGCTATGGTCGTGGGTGGTTGTATGGTCCCACCCAGCCAATCAGATTGCAGGTGCGCGGTAAATAGCCCCTGTGTTATCCGGTCAGTGTTTTTTCTCGCGTTGCCTTCCGGCAGCCCCTGTAACGTGATTTGTTCTGAGTCCTGATTGCTATATATGACTGTCTTATTTGATTCACTTCGTGTCTGTCGACCATCTCTGGTCATCGCGTTGTTCTAACAGTCTAGAGCTTACGTGGCCTACGTTTTGGTCTCGCTCGCTTAATTAAAAGACAGCCGCGTCTCTTCTGATTTTTCGTTTTTTTTTCGGTCAAGTGACTAAGCCCATACCAGAGGGGACGATCAAATAACTCCGACATCCTTTCGCCTCCACCCCAGTTCGTCAAGACACCGTCAGATTACAAAGTTAGTTCACCGTTAATCCGTTAAGCAAATGTTAGTTGTCTTAATAATGGGATTGCGTCATCGCCTAGTCATTGCCGCAGCTGTTGGACAGCTTGGTAAGTAAACTGATCAAGAACAATTTGCCATGTGACCAAATCCCACGTACTTAGTACCGCTGTTGTTGATCTGTACCCATTGTGGTCCTTAATGACACATCCCAAACCCGTTTGGTGTCAGGAATGTCCCAGCCATCATGTTTTGTTTAAAATGTACCGTTAGGCTGTCCAAAGTCTGGCTAGCCAGATGCACCACTGATAACCTCAACGAACGCATTACTGTTTATCCCCAACGTGACCAGAAATGCAGGTTGTGTATGGTACTTCAAAGATGCCGTTGATACCTACAACTAATCAGATGTATCTTGTTGTCATAATCGATGCATACGGTAGACATCCAGGTCAAGATAATGTTCGCGTCATGCTACTAATGTCGCCTAGAAAGAAGAATTACTGATTAGTAGTCGGGGATTTGTTTTATTTTCAAGTTGACCGTCACTCACATTTGATCGCAGCGTTCGAATTCAGATGGACTTTCCAGCCGGCCTCTTTCGAAAAGAAGCACTAGTCTCGAGTTTCGCTCTCATTAGAGCTTGTCAGTAGTGGTGCACATCCTTGTCATGGTCAGGAATGCCAGTCTTACTGATAATAAAAAGCTAATCAAGCTTTTTCCAATATCCAACACCTGATGAAACAGAAACAACTGACCCTAGAATTGCAGGTTGCTGGACAGAGCGTAAGTTTTGTAACAGGCTCGATTGTTGTCCTGAAGCGGAAAGAAAACGTTGATGAGTATGTTGGACAGATATTAAGGCTGTCCAAAATGAACTGTTCCATCGCATAAAAGAAATGTACGATATTTTGGTCGCTGGAAAGATGGATGTCACTTTGCAATGCAAACGACGCCATGTGGTACCGGAGCACAAAGCATTAGATCGGATGAAATCATGGTGTGATCCCGGAAGAAATCCCTCTTGTTGAATCTTATGGCTCTAGGAGTATGCACCTTCAGGTGTGTTTCATTATGTGTTTGAACCAGAACCACATTCCTTAATTATTCTCTTTGAATCACTGAACTGATAATTTCTGTTAGGAAGTCGATGGGGTTAGGAGCAGGAAACTGCAGCGTGATTCTAGAGGGCTACAAGTAACCTAAAGGAAAGACGCAGCGGAACGTCCAAACATCACGTCTTCTAGAAGTAAATGTATACTAGGGACATTTATGAGGTAGCCATTTGGATAATTTTATAATTTTGCTACAGAGCGGAATGAGCACACTACCAGTATTAGCACAGTTGAGAAAGATAACTGTGAAGGAATCTCAACAGCTAGCCCACACAATGCGTCACAGAACCCACGAACTGCGAAATCAGAGGACATGCTGACTGGGGACAAGCTAAGATTTTAACAGTTGCACAGTGGCATGCCAGCAGCGTCAAGTCGTGAAGAGCAACAACAATTCAAATCAGTGGCCTGCTCAGTTAACCTCAGTCGGTTGGGTCTTTGAGCTATGATAAGTGAACACGACGAGATACTTGTCGTTCCCTAGTTTTGTCGTCATACCAAAATAGTTCACAAGATGGATCAAAGAAGCCACTATATCCAGTCAACTTGTAGAAAATACATGCAGAAACATGAAGCAACATGTTTGCAGATCACGCAATTCCACAAGGCAAATTTATCGATCAAACTTAGTTGATGAGTTTAAAACTGTTTGAAACCCGTAAGAAACAAACACATAATCGACAGATGAATGTCAGTTAGTGATAACAACACGCATGTAATCAGCCCTCATTTACCATGACTAACTGATAATTGGTGAGTGTAATGTACTGCGACTTCTAAAATCTGTTTTCTTTCACGTGCCCGACATGTCAGAAAAATGAAACCACTGTTAAACTGTGTGTACATGTAATGATTCTGTTGTATGTATAATTCGTAGAATGTTTACCCGAAATTCATTTCTGTCAACTAAATTGTGATGAACATAGTTGAGGCAAACACTATTCACGTATGACATTTTTAACATGATGTATGACTTTTTCCATGCCCGTATGAGTAGGATGCCCAAATATACCGTCGCGTGTTGTGCCTGTTGTCATAGCAACCATCACGTGTGCCAGCGTGAGAGACGTGACTCGAGGGGAAATCAATAACTGACGGCTGTCTGGTCGAAGACCTTCCCATCTTAACTTGATGAACTGACTGACCCCGCCCACATTAGAGTCTCTCTTGTTCGAAGTTCTACACAAACAAGCAGAAAAAAGAATCTGATGTTGATTTTGAAATTTTCGCTCGACACAAAACTCGCATTCCGTACTAGCTGTAATGCGCAAATTTCATGAAGGATTGAGGTTCTCTGTTAAATTCTAAATGAAACATAATTATTATAAACGCCTAATGAGTTGGGGTTGAAAATTCACTGTTTACATAATTTACCGGTACTTGAAGTGGTATCATTAAAAATGAATTCTGTATTGTGAAGATGATATTGGTTATTAACTTAAATCGTCGTATCGTTTCATTTATTCACAACAGTGACATTCAATGTTCTCATACGAGCAACTTGAAAAAAGTAAACCAGACATATTTTGAACACTTGAAGTTAATAAGAATACGTTATCCCTTAAATTGGAAAAATTAATTGCTGACATGATTGAACGGTAAAAATTCCAATCAATAAATTTTGGTCCTTTCTTGTTGGGAGTCAGGAAAGATTTGCATAATTGAAGTGTTACAGGTAGAAAAATGATGGTACATTGAAAAGACAAGTATTTTAGGTTCGGTAGACATTAAACTATGTTTAATTGATAAAAGAAAATGATATGAGGGAGGCTTTTTGAAAGCTCATTTCTCACTGGAACTGACGTGTTTTGATAACTTGCTGTTTTTGCCTACCTTAAGTGAGCTTTCATGGCCGGTTTACATGAATCATATTGCGGACAAAGGAATCATTGTTGAGCTGGTGATGGCACGTTGGCTATACAGAAGATTGGTTCGCAGACAGAAAAGTATACATGCAGGGTGTGAAGATTAGTAGTTGCCATATTATTTCAGAGAATGTTAGCAGCAATGGGAGAATTGGTGCTGTGAGACAAGAACGTGGATAATGGGGTATATGCTTCAACATCACTACAAGCGAAGATAAACACATACCACGGTTGTCTTGTGTTGAAAACGCTATTTAATGCACTCCAGTGTCCATTCTTGTATTTCGCCCTGCTTATTTCGTTATCCAAACAAGTACCCTCGTGTGACTTCTGGCGAATAGAATAGTGTGTTCGTTCACCTTCACTGTGAGAACAAGTGTGTTCAAGAGGGTTTGGATGAATGGTTAGCCATATCAGTAAACAATGGCGCAAGCTTTAAAAGCTAACGTCGACATAATAAGTAAGACCGAATTAGAGCACAGAAGTTGACGGATGCCAACATTTCGTACTGACTGCTTAATAACAAACTCACAACAACACTTATGGTTTTTGTGGCAAACAATTAGAGAGTTGGATATTCACTAAGCGGGTAATAATAATCCATTAAATCCGGAGAAGAGTCAAGTTCAAGAACGGTTGTTTCCGAGCACAGACAGCTGGCTTGAGTCGACTGATGAAAATCGCTTCAGAAAACCGCAGAAATAATGGGTTAGAATGACGTATTCTGAATACCCAACTAAGCGAAACCTATAGCCCGGACGTGTTTGGGGACTGAGGAAACTGGTTGTGTACCCATTTCGACAACATTGGAATTCTCTGGTAACACGGACTCCTACACCCATTCATGTAAATATTCCTTCACTCTGCAGCTCAAGCATCTCTCGGTTCTGCCTATGTAACTCTTTCCACAGTTACATACAAACTGTTAAACACAATGTGAATTGACACCGATAAGCTGACCTCCTTTGATTGAATGTACTGGTAACTTCTGAGTTCGAGCGATTACACGGAATTCAACTGCTTTGCACGTTCGCTTAATTGATTTTTCCAGTCGGTGTGTTGTTTGATGCATAATATATTCATCATTGAAAAGCAGCTCTATCTAGACCGTCTTTTCCTCTGCAGTGATCACCTCTTCGGGTGGTACATTTTGTCTACCATGCCTACTTATGAACCTTCTTGGGTGACCATTTGATTGTCGTACAGAAGTGGTCAGATCTAGCTCTTCCACAAAGCTATTGTACGTACAGATTTGCCTTGCTCGTGTAAGCAGAGTATTCACTAGTGTGAAGCTGCCTAAGTTTAGTTGTTGACCAGACCACATGGGCTTTCTACAAGCAGTTATCCTAACCCAGCCATCTTCCCGACGACTTATGAGAATATCTGGAAATGGCAGACGGTTGTTAATCTCACATTTGCAAGTAACCTTCAGATTAGAATGACAGCTATTTAGACGTTGCATCAGGTTATCTATGAACTGTTTAGATAGACTGAAAATTAATGTCATCGACTTAACGTAACAGGACAATTTTTCTATCTCCGTAGCTATCTGTTGCTCAAGTTTTTAGCATTAGTAAGTTTGCTAAGATGGTACCTAGTGGACTTCCCATGATTATTCCATCTAGTTGACGCTAAGACTGCTCGCGAAAACGAAAACTGGCATTCTCAGTAGGGAGTGGCAAATCTTCCTTCAATATGTCAGTAGAGGGCGGCAGCGAAATGTAACTCATTTCAACGAGCTCACAAGTACAGTCAATCCTTTCATGCAGTGAAACATTTGCGAACAGTGACTGTACGTCTACAGAGCACATCAGTTTGTTGACAAGATTGATTCTGTCCAGGTCTCTGATCACTTGAAAAGAATGTTTAATGAAGTTTGTCTGGAACTTTTGTGTAACTGGGGTTAGAATGGTAACTGTTCAGCTTGCCAAATTGTGTTGGGCGGGATTTGTCATTGTCAAAACTGACCTAAACGGCATGCCAGACTTGTACGTCTTCGGCAGCCCGTAGATTTGGTGTACTGACGACCCATATGGCTTAAGAGACATGTCATCTCATCCACACTCCTCAACTGCAACAGCAGCTGAAGTTTGCGTCTTTTGCGCTCCTCTATTTCGGTAATACTGTCTATTCCATTTGACTTGACTTTGTTTGGTCATTCAATATTGTCACATACGCATCTTTGTCTAGAATGATAGCCCAGAGCCACTGTCGAGCTTAAGTATCATCAAGTTTTTAGCCTACCCATTGCAGATATTGCCTCGTGATAGCACACCGACTGTTAATCAGAGTCGTGGTTCCCCCATAAGTTTTATGGATTAATTTATTTTTCGATCGATCTAATTTGTCAGCACTGGTTGTTTGAAGACCGGATAATTTTATATTCGAAATCTAAAACTAACGCTTCTATTTGCAAATAATTCAACCTTATTGAATGAAATTTCAGTATGCGCGTACTGGGATCCGTTGAATTTGGTTTGTCATCGTGCTTCTTACTTGACGTCCTCAATCGACTGATGTAATTCCCCTTCGTACGATCGATCATTTCTTACGAAGTAGTGCAAATATGATACGATAGCACTGCGTCAAAAAATCGACTAAGAGTAAAGGATTTCAATTGGTCTGACGCAAATCAGTCAGCCGCATTTGTATAGTTTCAATGTGGCTAGTTTCAGTGCATTTGAGGCTATTGATGGTCGCCTCAAAGTTGTTCTTCCATAGGACCAGGCTGAATCAAAAGAGATATCGGCCTTGCTGTGTGTACTCAGATACGAGAGATATTTAAACAAGTTTACCAGAAATCTTGTTTCTCAAACGGGCCACATGCCGCAGCAATCTGCAATTCAGCTCTGTGTTCAGAAACAACCGTTAGTGAACTTCTCTGACTTATCCTAACCGGCTTACTGATTAACCAACCCTCTAATTGTTTGCTATAAAAAAAACCATTCGTGTCAATTCAAATGAGACAATAAAGAGTCAGTGTGAAATACTTGCATCTATCAATTTAATAGTCTACATGCTTTTTCAAACTGTCCAAGGGAATGAATCCTAAATTGTTTTGCTTCAACCGTAGTAAACTGTACTTAGACATATTGTACTATATGAAACCGGGATATTCTCAGGAGTTCACTAGTTCAGTGTGTCTCGAAACAAATAAATATCACTATTCTCCCTTACGTACAACTGAACGCTGTGTATCGCCAGTTTTATGAGTATGCACCAAACCCCGTTAATAGCTTATAGTACATCACAACGTACGCAAGATCAGCGTTTGAGCCTAACCTGATCGCAACCGGGTAATTATGATCCAAAAATTCTATGGTTAGGGGAGTTGACAGTAAAATCAAAGAAGCACTGAACGGTTGACAATAGTACTTTTCGGAGGGAGAATGTATAATTTCCAGGGAAAGATGAATGTAGAACCCAGTTTTCAATCCACAAGCTGGTGACGTGGAGTTGCTATGACTCTCAAGACAACATCTTCCGAAAGATCCATCAAAATAATGCTAACTGAATAAAAAATGCAATTGAAAGTCAGAATGAGGTCAGAGATAAGGAATGATTGACATTTCACAAGATATCACTATCAGCTTAGATGACTGGCCGCTGCAGTTTCCGAAATGGTGATGAGTTATAAAATGAGCCATCAAGATTTGAAAATTCCTCCTTCCGGTCGATTTCCAGGTTAGCGGCAGACGGTCTGCAAGACATTTTGTCTGCCACCGTAATGACTAATGTCAGTAACTACTTCAAGTAAGTTAACTGTTCAACCACAGGTACCATATTACCATATCCTACCAGAGGATCGCCTTGTAGTGGGACAGATGCACGATGCCCAACACGAGCAAAAGGTATTTAAGAAATCTCTCTGTAGTACATAAAGTTCCATCTTTTGGCTGTCATGATGACAGGATTTGAACTAAAGCCTGTGCACGTTTGAGGCACAAGATAGAATGTTTCGACTGACGTTTTTAGTTTCCGTGTGGTAACTTGAACCACCGGATTTCTTTTTGAAAGGTAGACGAATGAATACACGATTCTCATTGGCCAGGGATGTGACGTGGATCATGTGGTAGCTAGCCTGATTATTAAACACAGAATATTCTGATATGTCAACTGCTGACTCGGCAAAGAGGAGTGAATTTGGTCATCAATTTTGTAAGGATAGCAGTTCCTGTCCAGTTGCAGCACATGGGGTTTCACCTTTTGGTTCGAGATATGAACAGAATTCGTCAGCGCAATGAATCAGTGGTGTAAACTCCGTCAATCTCCTGTAAGGCAAGGCTGATTAATCAACTGACTCAGTGCCAGCCGCAGTTAAGTTACATCTCGGATACTGTTCATGTTCACACAACAGTCAGCCGTTTGGTTTTACCTCACACCGCATGTAGAATGTAGCCGCTGTCATCTTAGATTGTGAACAGAAGAGCATGTGATTGATGCTCCTGTGAACCAACTAACAAACCTTCTATCCAAATCCTCTCGAAGAGGAACGCTAATCCGAGCTTCCTTCTTATCCAAAGCTAACAGGATAGCTGCCGTGTCTTTTCTCCAGAAACTGTGGCAACCCTAAAATTACGCATGACCTAATACAGGCGGTACTTTGGATATGATTATTCAATCTTGCCTATTACGTAGTTCCTGGTGAGAACGCACGCCGAAGTTCAATCGCGGTATGGTTAAACAGCAATGAAGAGCTCGAATATCACAAAATTCAATACTAGTTTTGTTTTTCAACGTTCAACTAGAAGACCTTTCGAACGTACATAATTTAGTCTTATTTGTGTACAGATTAATTAACATTTGCCTTCAATGTGTAAACACACCCTCTTAGGACGAAACTCATTCGCTGATACCCTGCCAGTCCAACTTTTTCCACCCTTTTCCGAATTATGTTTCAAGTTTATCTAATTACTGTTTTTCAACAGCCTAGTTGTTTTTCCACTGTGTATCTGTTGTAATTTGTCCGCTTTTCTTACGGGCACGTGAGTAGATAACAGAATAGCGCTCAGTGAGACGACGTATAACGGAACGATAGCCAACGGTAACGAACAACGAACTACGGAATATGCACGACTAGTTAGAGACTTCCCGACTAACCGACCACTCGAGGCTAACGCATGAACACAGAGAGAAGACTGGCTTCCGGACTGAGTTCCTTCATGTCACTCAATCCGAAGACAACACGATCACAAACCAGACCATATTTAAAGGGTTTGTGACCAATAGGAAGACCAAATTAAAGGCGGACCAAATGCTGAACCGAATGGTACGGTGGTGCGCGTAGGCGGGATGTAGGCATGTGAGCGTTGGGGCGCATAGATGGGGCGTCAGAGATTTGGAACAAGGATTGAAGGAGGAAGTGGCGCATGACCGTGCCAACTACAAAGGTCACTCGCCAGTGTACTTTGTTAGCCTTTGTCGCACAATATTTTCGGGGAACTGGCGACTTCCCCGACAGTATCCGTATTCGACGCTACTGCACTACTACTAATGCTGATTGTAATTGTGCGAACCTCATTCTATCGTAAAATTCAAACTTAGTTTACTACCCAAACACTTGTCGTAGTTTAATTGAAGAGGCTCAAAATGGACGAAGATTTAGAAAATTCAAGATCACTCCTGAATTCTCGTCGTTATTTTTCTTACAAAGTGCGTACTCAATTCAAAACATCCCGTTTTAGAAACTTGTTGGCACTCCAAATATGACATCCTAATCTTGTCGGTGTATATACTGCAACATATCATTGACCTGCTTCGAGAATATTATCAATCACTGCACCAATAACACGAGTCAAATAGGTTTCTTCGTTTGGATACAGGAAGAGATTCACATTCAAGACTATTGTGAATAACGCAGTTTGTTTGTCTTTTTTCTATCATATCCTGTTAACAGACGTTCATTAAATAATCAGATTGAAATAAGTTCGATATTTCGGTAAATTTTAACCATCGGTCTTAGTCACACATGAATTTATCCATGAAAACATTAAAATTGCTATCTGCTGACTTCATCTCTTAGAATTATCGGACACAGGTTTTACAAGGTTTGAGATGCAAGGGTCAATCGGTTAACCCGATTCCTCTTAAATCGTGTTAACCATAACGGCAGAAATGAACCTGCTCTTGGTTATGGCAGTTTTCATACCTTGTCAGATAGTGTGAGATAAAACGATTGTGTTAGCAAACCTGACTTATAGGTCTTAAATGATAGACTCTAAAAGCTTGCTCATCAATTAGACTAGACAAATCGGAGGCGTACTTGATAGTAACTTTCTTGGTGAAATGTAAAACGGTCAACGCAAACGAGGACGGCAATTAAAATGTTTTCTAAACTTTTCATTTATTCTTACCAAATGAAATCTACCCGAAAGTTCATTCACTCCTGTTTTTCATTATTTCCACAGGGTTGTTTCAACACACTGGTTGATTACATGATGCTTCACAGTAAACATCTGTTTACAATATGTTTAGCACTCTGCTTTTTCCTGGTAAGTAACACCATTTCTTCTAATCGAATATTTTTTATTGGAAATGTCAGGTTATCACTTTCGTAGTACTTATCACAGGCAAACTGATCAAACCGGTTAGACGGAGAAAGAAGCGGATCTGATCGGTCCTCTAATGCAACACGCCAGTAAACGAAATCCGTTTGACCTACCAACGAGAAGGTTCATTTTCAGATCATGTCACACACATCATGAGTTGAACGTTTAACACTAAGTGACTTTTAACGATTTCATAAAGTACACAGAGATTACTCCACTATTCTGGTTCTTCAGCTTCATTGGTCCATCTGTTAGTTAACCTTGAACAACTTCAAATCAGATACGAATTTGGAACATTTCTGTTTGTTCATGGTTCCCTTACAATCAGTGCACTGAATCGCAGAACGAACCGTGTAATTTAAACATCTTGAATACTGTTGTGCAAACTGTTAACTTAAAAAAGTTACAACTTTTTGACTATCGTACATTGGGTTGATTACTAAACCAACCCATTTGAGGTCACGGGAGGGCTAGATGATACTAACAGGCTGCCCCCAATGCTGAAGAAAATTCACTCTCAGTGTTTGTTTTATGTAGAACATATTCGGACTCACTAGCGTGATGAACATGAAGGCGTATCCACCACTATCCGAGAACCGGACTTACTGTTTGTTACGATCAGTTGTTTGGAAAAGCCAAAAGCATAATTTAGTAAGTGTAACGTATCAAGAATGACCTCAACTGGTTCAGAAATAACCACTGACTCATAAAAGTTCATAAATACTGCTTGTACCCGTAGATACGTAGGTCGAAATTATGATTTAGGTATTCACGAGACTGAAATTCTGACTGAACTTTTCGTTCCCAACAGATGTAATGAAACACGTACAATCTGGTATCAAGAAAATAAGTTTTCTTCGGCTGCTTGTACAATACATGGTAGCGTGATAATATATATATATATATATATATATATATATATATATATATAT
>QNGE01000078.1:222096-251086 GCA_008508345.1 Paragonimus westermani | reverse complement strand
AAAAAAAATATATATATATATATATATATATATATATATATATATATATATATATATATACGTGACTGGCTAGTCTCTCAAACATGTTTGCAGCTAGGTGCTTATACCTCAAGCATGTGCTAGTTTTTTACCCGGTATACCCACTTGATGGGCAGCAACAATTGTGGAATAGGTAACAGGTATTCGCAACCGTATGCCACTTAGACCGACCTGTTTGAAACTATCATTTGACGGAAATTTCTAAATGCTATTATGATAAAAATAACTTCAAGGATTATCATCTCATCATCTAACGTTCTCACAGTTTCAAATTAGTCGACGAAACAAGATATGCAAGAAAAAAAGTTTGCCATGAGTTTTTGTTGAAACTTGAGGATTTGAAACGATATCTACGTATTTACTATTTCACACAAATCCAATCTTATTACTGTTGAGTAACGTGACAAGTGCACAGATTATGAAGCAGTCTATTTGCAAAAACTCCAGACTTCAGCAAAACTTGAACCACCGTTAGGCACTCCACGTCTCCACGAATGAGATTTTGCAGCAGCTTGCTCACGGATTCACGTTAGGAGCTTGGGATTTTCACATTATGACACGGTCACACAACCAACCCTCTGTGTAGCTTGAGCTTACCGGTCAACAAAGGGGTGCAGTGCCATGACAAGTTTTCCTTTGATAGGACTGATATACATCAAAACATTTAATGTGAATTTTTACTGCATTACTGTTGAGAAGAGAGGCAAATGTGTTAAGTGCGACTCTGTGAAAAATTCTTGGCTTCCGATGGATTTGAACAAACAACATAACCCACATAGGCGGCATGTATCATACCAGCTATGTGTTGTATCAACTAAGGCGTTTCCATGAAGTATTTCGTAGATATTAATTTACTAGTATGCTGCTGATCCCATTTGCTGATGTTTACTTTTGTGAGCTACCAATTGTAGTCCATTGAAAATAGATGGTCCAGCTGTAATAAAGAACCTTGATGGGTGCGATTCTGGAAAGTGTTAAATAGAAGTGTCCTAACACAATTAGAGCATTTCTTTGGTTACATAAATTAAAATAAGTTGCTTTTTGTTTATGGATAGATGTAGCGTTGCATTTCAACAGGGTAATAATTCTGGCACTGCAAATTATTGGTGACAAAAGATGAATAGGACAGAGAAAAGGAAAGCAAAAGGAGAAGACGAACAAGTTGCAAACGCTGAGTTGTAGATCGACGCGTCATTTACAGTAGACAAATTATATTTTGTTCTTTGAATGTGTACTGAACGGTATAACAGTGTGTGATCCTAAATAAAACACATGAATGGAATAATGGTTAATAATTCCGTGACCGTGAGATATCTGGCGCAAACCAACTGCTCAATATTTACCGATAAAAAACGTTGGGATTAAGTAATAGTGTTAGCGAGCTTACACGGTTTATCGGTTACGTCCTAAAAGTATTTCTATTTTGAGAACAACCGTGTCTTTTGAGTGAAACTCAAGTTTTCATTCACACTGATTAGACTGGAACCAAGAACCGGTTTTTCCAAATAATACCCATTAGGTGAATAACCTCGCTCCACCCAAGATTTTTAATCATATCCAAATTTGGTGACAGAAGGCAACAGATTGAAAAAAACATTTGGGAACTTAGCATACTTTTTGGTTGATGACAGAGGGCTGTCGCTCTGCTAGCCATCATGAATTCACTTTTTTCATTCGGTGGAATTAATTTAGCGTTGAGTCTTTGAGAACTTGTTCTGCAACTTAAACTAATAATAATGAGAACACTGCCAGCTGAGTGGTACTCGTACGCATATGGAAAATTTTGAAATACTATGTAAATCTGTTGAGCACCACTAAAATTGGGTTTACGGCTGACGTCCGTTAACTCTATCGTAAATGTTTTCCCTTACATTGATTCATATGGATTATGAATCCTTTACGAGAATGCTTGAACGGAGATCGGGGATGAGACTTTGTTTCGTTCCACGACTTCATAGTTTCATCCGGGAAAAATAAACGACGCTGACTTCCACCTACCTTGTTATCAGAATACACAACTTACAACGAGTTACTCATAACGTCAGTGAGTAGTGAGCTGCGTAACTGGCAATGTTGGGGATCATTCTTTTCGTCCGCCCAGAATAAGGGCGAAATAACCATTCGTTTTGAGAACGAAAAACTGTAGACGGATATCGTGAACTAGAACAACTGAGTTGTCGTCGGCAAACGCTCAATTACATTTGCTTGCGAGTTATGTCCGGGTTGCCTAATCGCTTCCATAAGCCATAGCGTTGCTATCATCAATCCTAATTGGTGAGCCAATTAAGACTACTGTTCTGTTAAGGACCATCTATAAAATCTGTGGGGAAGGAATAAAAATGCGCCCATGCCTCATGGATGAAACATTAATTGTCCTGAACACTATGAGACTGAGATGGCTTCGTTTTTTTCATATAGGCTTGGCGCTGTCTTTGTAATTGAAGGGCCTACAACGTACCCAACATTGACAGCAGATTGTGAGACTACCAGAGTGCGTACTTCGAATCGAAATTCATGATGGTGAGTCAGTTATCCTGTCAGACGATCTGAAATCACGTGGCAAATTGGTCAGAAAACTGAACTTGACCTCGTTTTATCGGTAACCTCAAAATGCAACTGTATATATTGTAACTGAATTTATTGTGATGCATAGAAAGATGGCAGTTTTCAACGAGTGATATCCAAGCTTCTGATGAAACCTGAAGTTGTGATTGATCCAGCTGAAACCGAGGTAAGATCAAGACCGTCCATGAAAACGGCACTCATGCCAATAGATTGGCTTGAAAATCAAAATGGAAGCAAATGTTTTTGAGCAATACTAGCCGGTCAAAATCAAATGAACAGTGCAAGTACGTCCTGAAAAAAAACAGTCGTAGCATACGGTGCTAATTTACTAAAGCAAATTTTCTAGAGCTTTGCCCTCAGCTCCTCGATTAGGGCCAATTTCATGCCACCGAGAGAAGTCCATCTGGACATGGTGCATTTTTGGTTGTCTGTTGAAATAATTTTCCAGCGAGAGTACAGTCAGTACAATATCTCATCTTAAAATACCGATTAGAAACACCTGGTAAAACTGTATTCTATTTGTGATGCAGACCAATGCATTGTACGTCTGTGACCTTGACAGCTGGATGTCCTTGAAAAGTGCGGACATGTATTTAAAACCACAAACAGGTTGGCGACACTTTCAGGAAGTTGGGAATTTTCACTTCCACAGACCTCATCAGGCTCAAGCTTTTGTACTGCACCACGGGTAGGAGTGGTTTTGTCATGTCTTCGTTCGCAACGCAACCATGTCGGATGCCAAAGTGAACTAAAAAATGTTCAAACGACAAGATAAAAAAGGCGCGAAATGACAAGTTATCAGATGGATAAGGTCGTTACTATCAATCTGCATGAAGTTTACTCCGCCGAAGGATGTAACCTATTTCTTTGTGTACTATAGCGTCCACTTACTAATTTATACTAGTTTATCTTCATTCTATTTTAACGCAAAAAAAATTACAAGTGACAAACGCGCTCTAATATGGGAAGAATAGACGTATTATGTGAGTTGTAGAAGGAAGAGAAATAGAGGAGTAAAGAGGGAAAGTTAAAACGATGCACACAAGGACTTGTAACGCGATCGTCGTTAACTTATGATCAATGAGGACAGGCGGAGCCCGATGATTGTCAGTGGCACGGATGGCCAGTGGAACTGACGTTGAAAATGCTCAGACCAGCAAGATGAGTGTCGTAGCAGGTTATGAATGGGTTCATTGCTAACTCCGTAGATTATCTTGCACACACTTGGCTTCCTGCTCTATGTTGTTCACATTAGATGAAAAAACTTTCTAGAGATCCCGGCAGCAACATCGTGTTCGTCTGCTATGTCTACGACGCTTGGCGATCCTTTTGTAGCTTTATCAGGAGCTGAAGGGAAGTAGCCTTGTGGGCTGAGTTGTGTTCACTACTGGACGGAATTTTCCGTCGAGTTTCGGGGAGTTCCAGTAAGCGTACAGAGACATAGCAGTTGATAGCTGAACGAGCAGTAGTACCACCCTTATTCACTGAATGTCGTAAATGTGCCCAGTGTGCTTCAAGGCCCTCTAGTTGATGAGGTCCTAGACTATTGACAAGCGCACCGTTGTCATTGTAGACCGCTTGTGTCTCTACTAGCTCAGATATTTTAATCTGTGGTTGACGAAGATGTAGCCTCCCACCAAAACGTAGACCGAACAGTGCAGAATCGGAATCCACGCAAATGCTCCAGATTGAAGTAGTCTTAAAAACAAACACGCATATACTTAGTCTCGGTGTACGCGTTCATCTGAAATATCAGAGCGGTTTACAAATTGGGCTTTCTATGGTACTTATATAGTTACCGCACTGTACCCGCTACATGTACGGCGTGTGCAGCGCGTCTGCTTGTCTACGATTCACGTGCGGCTTACCAACAAGCGCTTCAATACTTACGATCACACTATAAAAACCCTAGAGCACTTGAAGTTATAGATGCTTGACATTTAGCACGAGACATGACATTTAGCATTGGAAAACACTGTCCTAGCTGCATTCGGAAGCAGTAATTCCAGAACAAAAATCTATTGGGCTGCTGGTTATTTTACGCAGTGATCGACATGCGAAATACAACAGCTTACTTTCCGCACTATGTACGAAGCCAGAAGTATCGACGAGTTGTCTTAAATCTATTGGTTGTCTTGTTTGTTTGTCGTTCACTGGCGAGCAAATCTTACATACAAACTTATGGTTTAAAGGGATACATAGACACTGAAGAAGACGCAATCAATGTTGTTAAAAACTTGTGAAAACTGGGGTACTCCACACGGTTGGCGGCATCCGATTCGGACTAGCTTGTCACAGTGACCGAAGCCAAAGGACGCCTGCGCTTAGCCATCACTGGAATTGACTTGTGCTGCACCACTTGCAGTTTCACCCACACACCACATATCCAGTGTAAACCCGAAGGAATAAGACCGGCAGGTAGGCCAGTGGGGCTTTTCTGTCTAGCTGGCCAATGCTGGTTAGCCAGTTGATTGGCTAATAAGGAAAGGAAACCCCTATCTCTCGGAAACTAAACAGAGAGGCTGCAATGACGAGATCTCCACTGAGAAGAAAGATTTTTGAAGTGTAATACAAGAAGCGTTGCAGTATAGGATTGCATGTAGTGCAGCCTGAAGAAGATGGGGGTGAAAAGCAAATTTCTCGCTCAACTATTGAAAGCCAGGCAGACCATTCATCATACAATACATCAACGAAGCCGGAGAAAAGAATGTGTAGAAGACCACAGACACTCAAGTTTCTGAAAAGAAGGGCGGATTAATTGTCAATGACCACGATGTTGGCCGATGCAGTCATTAACTGAAGTAGAATAAATATACTGATATGACCTACCTGACGGGAGCCTAACGTACTCGCCGCCTCTTCGCCGACGGGGTACTATGAGTACGTTGGTGACCTACTAGCCCCAAACGGTCAGCGCATTCGCGGCCGCACATATCGCAACGCCATATAGTCACGTCACAGCGACCTATAGCACCGATGGTTTCCTCGCGTACCGCACGCTTCCGCTCGCTGCCGCGCAACAATTTTTCGTTTAACGTTCGGAAGCCCATCCGGACTGCATTCCTCCAGGCCGTCCGGTTCAACGCCAAATCTTCCCAACATCTGAAATCAATGTTACAACGTGAAAGGCTCACCTGCACAACATCCTGGTAACTCCGCTTCTGACCACCGGGATTCCGCTTACCTGACTTCACTTGTCCCTACAACAACTGCTTCGGGATACTGTCATCGCCCATTCGAGGGACGTGACCAAGCCAACAGAGCTAGTTGAGCATCAACATGGCTTCCATCTCGCCCATGTCCGCTCGCTGCAGTACCTTAGTGTTTGGAATCATGTCCGAGCACCTCAGACAGTGAACATGGAAGCGGCTCAGATAGCTCACGTTCCCCTGGTACAATGTCCACGTCTCAATGCCGTACAGCAGGATAGACAGCACCATTGAGCGTTAGACACACAGCTTCGTGGCCATCTTCAGGCTGTGATTCTTCCAGACACGCCTTTAGAGACGTCCGAAAGCAGCGCTAGCCTTCGCCATGCGCGCTCTCAACTCGCGGTCCACGGACAAATCTGTCGACAAGTTGCTACCCAAGTAGCAAAAATCTCCGCAGCCATTCACAGTGTCTCCAGTGATGCGAATTTCGGGTGGAGATACACAAGCAGCACATCCATCAGGAGAAGGCTGAAAGAACGGAAACGTCTTACCTGTGTTGATTTCCAGTCCAAACTTCGATGCTGTCGAAGCGAAAGCTGCAGCTCTTCTTCACTGTGTGCCAGCAATGCGCTGTCGTCGGTGAACAGAAGCATGCGCATTGTTGACGTATGTGACCGATATGGTGCGCCGAAACGTCGCATATTCAACAGCCGCCCGTCCGTCCGGTACTCAACTTCAGCGCCATCCTCTCCACAGTCCTGAAAAGCCACTGTTACCATGGCAGTCAAATATAAGCTAAATAGGGCTGGGGCTAGAACACAGCCCTGCTTCACTTCAGTGACGATGTCAAAATCATCACAGGTCGATCCACATGATTGCACCTTCGCCTCCATGCTCACATGTAACAATCTAACCATATTGACGAACTTACCTGGACATCCAAACTTACCAAGAACCGTCCACAGCGCCTCGTGGCTCACGGAATCGAACGCCTTGGTGAAGTCCACGAACAGGGCATACAGGGGCTGATTCCGTCCCCGGAAATTCTCATGAAGCTGTCGAGCAGCAAACACCAGGTCGATCGTACTCCGACTCGCCCGGAATCTACATTACTCCTCGGGAACATTCTCCTCCACAACGGTCGCATTCAGTCGGTTCAGGAGGATTCTGGCGAGTATCTTGCCTACACAGCTCAAAAGGCTGATACCTCGGTAGCTGTCGGTGCACTGCTTGCTACCCTTGCCTTTGTACAAGGGTACGATAAGGGCATCCTTGAAGTCTTGCGGCATTGCCTCGTGCTCCCAAATGGAGTGAACCAGCTGGAGTAAAGCGCGTTCAAACGCCGGCCTGCCATTCTTCAGGATCTCACCTGGCAGCCCATCCTTGCCCGCAGCCTTCCCGTTGCGCAGTTGACCAATCGCCCTCTGCAACTCCTGCAAATTCGGGGCGAGAGCAAGCGAAGATTTGACGTCCTGTTGCGGCAAGCTGTTCACAGCAACTTAATCAATTGTAGTAGGGTGGTTAAGCAGGCTGCCGAAGTGTTTGCACCATATTCTCATGACGTCTTCCGGCTGGCTGCAAGAATAGCCGGTGTACACGTCTACCACACACACACACACACACACATACACACACGCAAATTAGCCATGGTGGAAGGCTCAGTGCACAAACGAATACCGTGATGTGGTTTGTCACCGTCAGCATACAGTAGTAATGAAGTTCATCGTCATCAGCTCTAGTGTAGTTCTAAACACTAATTGATTTCGCCAAACAAACACGTGAGCTTAGAGGTTCCATCAACTAACTAGGTTTTTCCAACTGCTTTTGATGATTGAAGTTACACCACAGTTTTTGACAAACCGCATCATCTTCTTTTCTTAACCTTTTCTAAACTATTGTAATCTTGGCAGAACTCAGTACAATGGTTCGAAGGTGCCATTGTGACTCGTCTTCGTAAGATGAAACATTAAATTCGAGTTGGTGACAAAGCTGATCAAGTCGGCGTAATGACAAGGTGGGCGTTCTAACCGATGAGATAAGTGGTTGAGACACCTGCTGTCATTTACATGGAATTGTATCAATCTCAATTTTCCCGACCTTGAGCAACCAGGTGATGAAACCGAAAACAGACGTCAACTTACAAACTATGTGCTGAGTGCCTTCGATATGTAAGGTTGACTGCTGGAAGTTCAACTAAATATTCACGCGACACCTCAGGAAAAACGTAATGTTCGACAAGAGAGTTACCATTGCCCGAGGGCATGGTTGGTTAATTCACATTGGGCTTGCCGAACGGATGACGCGATATCACCGTTGCTAATTTCCTCAGTAGGCTCGTCATCGCCTCAGTCCTTTTCCGGTACAGTAAGACTGTTGTGCGTACCGCGCATTCCATTTGTTGTTGCTTTCCAGGGGGAAAAATTGGCAACTTGAACAAACTTTGTTAAAACCAGTGAGAGAAGCAACTACTTGTGAACCAGGTAACGCGGAAGAACGAAGTCTTAACTGTTTCAACAACACTCCACAGAAGCTCTGAAGCGTCACAAATCGATACATAAATCGTCAGTCATAACAGATGAGTAATGGCTATATGGAAACGTATACCGAACACCTGTGCTAAACTTGTGGTTCTACTACTGGGATGGAAACCCAAAAGATTTATGATCTAGCTGAGCTGCCACCCCTTGAAATTTAATCGAGTGAAGACTGACTCACGTCTCGAACGAGCGAATGCCAAAACAGATGTACGACGGAAATCTTGGAAAAATTAGACGCTGCGATGACAAACTAACGCAATTTGTGCTTTCATGAGAATGGTGCGTGTGGTACGTGTGGTTCGTAACCTGCTGTCAAGATGCGAATATCTGTATATCAAAGGTGTCAGCTATGTCTTCAATAATTAAACTATATAACCTGCTCATTTATTGCATATCGAATACACTGCTAAATTAAGGTGTAGTTTCTAAGGAAGAGTCAGTTTCATTGCCTCCCAGTTATCCACGCACGTAGCTCGTTGGAGGTTGAGTGCTCACCGGTTTACATGACCTCACCGAATGTGTTCAGCGTGGAAATTCGTGGTTTCAAAATCATCCCGGAAAGACCGTTCGAAGGAGAACACACACCACTGCTGAGGCTATCGGAATCAGGTTGCTTGAACTGGCATGATGTTATCAAAGCAGTTTGTTCAGGTCTTGTGTCCACACAAACCCACATGATCGATGGAATACCTGTGCAGCAAAACCAGTGGACAAGCGCGAGATAATGAACCATTAAAGCCATCACCAATTAGCTGAACAGTGACCCGGTTTCTCCGTGATAGGTTTGACTGATATCAGGAACTAGCTCTGCAAACTCCCTATGTGACTGTGACGATCTGAAGAAGATTTACCGAAGACATGTTCACCTATGTTTTTACCCACTTAGGAACACACATATGCCAACCATTCAGCACCCGAGTATTTACCTCGAAACACTTTCATTCCCCCCTATTATATTTATCGGAAGTCACCCATCCCTTAGTACACTTCTATAGCAGCCAGTCGACGGGTAACTTTTCCAAGGGATAAATTCGGTGTATTACGCTAAACCTGCTTTTGCCTATTCACGGTATTTATAAGCAACTTTTAGCCGTTCTGGTAATTTCAATGCTAATCAATGGCGTGGATGGATTTCACCGTGAACAAATCTGGAAAGTTTGTCTGCGCACCCAATCTCCTGGATCAGCTGGTGGATTTTGTATGACAGTGCAGTGGGTGTGTAATTAGGTTTGAATGTGAAATTTTCAAGCTTCTGGTATGTTTTCTTACCTCAGCCTGAAGAGCAATTGATGCTTTTGTCGGTAGTTCCATTCCAGCGGAAGTTCAACCCTCCACAATTAGGCTTCTTCTGAATCTATTTCCACGCGGATCAAAAATAAAACCATTTTGAAGTAGGTGCATGTTTTACCTAAACGACTCAGCATCAAAGAGCCGTGTTTTAATTATATTTCTGTCAGACTGCGAGAGATGGAAGACCGTAGTATTACGCAAAGCTTGGGGTGAACGTGTGACTTGTTATATTTCCCGTTCCTGCTGTGTCAATATTCGACCGTCCATTTAACACGCGTTCAATCGTTTGTCTCAAACCGAAAAGACTAAAGACGTAACAACATTGCTTAGTGGAGGAAAGTACGTCAAAACTAGGCCACGAGAGATTTAAATACATATGCCAAAACGATTACCATACACGGTAATAACGTAGAGCGAACAAGACGGAACGGTCATATATGGCAATCAACGTATCACCCTACGCGGATGTCGGTAAGCAGACGAGAAAAGAAACAGTTCAGTTGAAGCGTACAGTAGTTCGATCGCACGGCTGCGGTCTGATTACCTCAGTGAAATAATACAAATCAATCTGTCCGAAACCGGATCGATCGACCGATATTGCGTGATACGTCTAGACTACTTAATTAGGAGATGTGTCTCCCAACAATCCACAGTTGGGAAGACTTCTGACGGATGCGGAGAAGTAAGACCGGAACCTTGCCTGCTGTTTTTGTTTAAGGCGTACGGATTCGGAATCTGCACCTGAGTCTACGTTCGCACACCTCAAACAGTTGGTCGCGCGATAACCTTGATTTTGGACAACCACACCTGACACTGGCGTCTCTACCACCACTGTCCGCTCGATTGGTTAGCAGCTATTTTTATCGGCCCTGCCACTACACTACACGGATGACCAGACAATGCTTTGAAGGTGTGCAACCAGGCTTCAGACGACTGGATGTGGACTGTGAAAAACTTGGATCAAGGGTTGACAACTCCGCCCGTACAAGTTGACTATGTTGGTTACGGGAACGCCCAGCGTGTAGGCAGTCGAGTGTGTGGAAACCTAACGAGATGCAAAACCGATACTTCCCTATCACACTAACCTTAAAACATTACGCTGCCAAGCACACTGCGTTCAAACACGTGTCAGGTTCTTAACGGATGCCACCTAGACGGAAGAAATCTTACCCAATGAATTGCTCCGTAGTCATCGTTGCACACAATTACACCCTTCAATTTCACACTGATTGATTGTCTCACGATCATTTCGGTCAGTAAGGAACTATCTCAGCTGACTTGGGCCGGAATGAATTAGACATGGGACAAAGTTGTTCCTATTGGGTTGAGTAATCACCCTTTTCGGCAAAATGCTCTGAGTTGCGCAAACGTTGACATTCAGGAATGCACGTTCTCTGAGTGAAATCAGGACACCACATCCCAATCTTCTCAGTGCACGCCTTTCCCCCTCAGCTCCGAGGTGACCGAAGTGCACAGGCAAGCATAAGACATACCACAACTGAACATCAGTCATTGCTCGGAACTTGAAGTGTTAGCAATCAAGGTTGAATAGCTTAACCATTTGTCATATTTTGAAACAGTTGCAACGGATGTTGAACGATTGAAATTTATCCCAAAATACCTTCGACAGTTGTGTAACGAGTTGGTCGAGAGTACGGAGTTTACTTGGGAGAGTAACGCATACTCTCCGCTCATATGGGACAGGAACTTACGATCTAACAACTAGACTTCTCTAACCAAAAGATCCAGGAACGAAATGTCACGCTCTACTCACCAAAGAAGTATGCTGATTGTGTGGCTCTTGATTGGAACATCAACCGGGTCAGCGGAAGTGTCAGTGCTTACACGTCTGCAGGCCAGAAACACATGTTTGATACATTTCCCTCTGAGGTGAACAAAGCGCCATTACTGATGAGAGGAAAATCATATACCTTTATGCAAGCATTGGTTACGACTCCATAGTCTGGTGAGTGGGTGTCAGAAGCACCAGTCCGGTTTCTTCACGAATCATCAGTTTGGTTCTATGTTGTAAAGCAGCTCTTCGTCGGTTCTCTTCTGATCAGAAGAGACCAAACAACACTACAGTATCATCAATATTACACAGAAGGTATCCAGTAGGTAAAAACCTATCGCCTGCTTTCAGATCATCCTCAGTGAGTTGGATATTACTATTCTTCTCTCAAATTCCAGTTATTTATTCAACATTATTCACCTGTCAAGCCTACAAGTCAACAATTGCTGATTGTTTAATTCATTCATTCTCAACAGTGCTGGTCAGAAATGACAAAAAGCTGATCGATGCTACTTCCCTTATTGCATTACCGTCTGGGGACACTGGGATCATAGCACGGTACCGAAAACTCTGCACATAAGAAAATGAATTCAAGTGTATTTTTAATTAATGGGTGAATACGTCTGACACCACTTTTTGTAAACTGCAGAGAGTGATCGCAACTCACGAAATACCGTCAATAACCGCGATTTATTGTGCAGTGCGAGTGCGCCCTTATTTTGAATGAAATTTCATCCAACAACTATCGACGTCCCTATGCATATACTGCTGATATGATTATTCTTTAACACCAATGGTCCATTTCCTAATGAGACCTATAGGATGGTCTGAAATTCGACAAGTAGTAATATACTCAAAAATATCTCTGAACATGATTTTTATTCGTCGTAAGATAGATCGACTAAGTAGCTAACCACTGCACCATTCACATTTATTGAATCGACCACAAAATCAAAAATTCCAACATCATATTTAGTTTCAGTTATTCAACTAACTGCTACCCAACCATTCATCGTTTTAGTCCAGCGGAACCCGTTGGGTGATTCTGATTCGACACTGAGACGCGCAGAAGTGACCTCAAAAAGTCATAAACTGGGACATTTTTAGGTGACGATCAATATCCGGTCTCCTCTGGCCAGTGGCCCAGCATCGATTCTCAAGTGAAAAACGGCAACGGACATCACACTAGTTTATGTGTACGGCTTAGATGTTCTTTCGTCAAAATAGAAATTATATAAACAGTATAGTATCATTGTAACAGAGTTTATGTAGCAATCACAGATGAATGTGTCTCGCTTCCATTCACCGGCACATGATTCGGTCCCTGTCAGGAAGAAGGTCACGGACCCACTCCATATGAAGTTATTGGTTGCAGATTACTTGTCATCGTATCGAATTTCTCATATGTCAGTTGTGTCCGTTGCATTTCCAACAACAAATGACTTTAACGTGTTGAGTCCCCAGTACAAAAAGACGTAGTCCCACCCAATCCGGTGTCTGCGTACTTTCTACTCAATGAAAAGTGCATAAAAAACACTGTGACCCAAGCAATATGAAAATCAGCTTCGCTTGCGTGTTGTTATATTACAAACCTATAATTCACTGTGTTACTGTTGTTGAATATTTGGTCTACTCACTATACCCAGTGAAGGAAACCTTAATCATCGAGAACAAGTTACCGTTTGATAGCTCCTTGTTAATCACCGGTCGCAAGCAACAATACATCCACCTTTCGTAGCAAACTGGGCATTTTTTTGTTCTGTGGAGCTATCACTGGGTATGATGACGAAGTGATTAGCCACTTCTCTCCATTTTAAACCAACACGTTCACGAACTATTTGAACTCGAAGTTCCGGGAGAGCCACCGTCCACAAAATATCGGGAACTGCCAGCAAAACACTATTTATAAAAAAAACTCAAAGTATGACTGACTATCAACGTAAAGAACAATAGAATTCACAGCATTCCACGAGAGGGTACCACAGAAGCACGATGACCCACCAGTATTCCACTATGAACACTTCGAACCATGTTCTGAACGGAAGAGCTCCTAAGTTCTAAACGCAGGACCACAATTATTCAAGGGGAACTCTGACCTGTTAATCCCAGCAGCCAACCAAATACGTGTCTTTGATATCTGCTCAAAACAAAGGTTTGACCTTAAATTAGTAGAAGAACCAAGCTCAGGATTCTTGTTTGAAAACCGCATCAGTAAGTTAAGTGCGAGTCCACAGGCACTTAAATAACGAAATACATTGACCACTGTAGTTCTTGTACTAAACAGATAGCGACTGAATCTTTGTAGTATCCGTTTATCTTCTCGAGCACTTACTTTTCGAGGGTTTTCATCATCCGCGCGTCTTTCACTGATATTCTTTCCTATATCTTTCAAGTCACCGACTGCTTCTCACGCTTCCACAGCTTGTTAAAGCAGCTAACGTCTACCAATTTGGCTTCCATCTAATGTTTGTTCAGATGTGCTACGGTTCTTTGGTCACTCGCTGGCCCGTATGATTTACCGGTAGCGTTGGTACAGAACATTTTGTGAATAGAGGTCGTTAAAAGTTACGTGACAAACAGCTGGGAAACGCAGTAATCCCATGGAAATTCAATAACTGCTTTCATAACAGCATGTTCACTTGGCAGTGCGAAAGCGGAAACAATTGTAGGATAGCGCTTCTAATTGTGTCAAGCGAATTCAAATCACATATTCAAAATCATAAAACATTCTTAGAGACACGTGCAAACAAGTAACACTTGGTTCAATCTAGTTAACAAACATAATCAAACACATCAATCACAGGATGATGAAGCGAGCAGCAAGCGGGCAAGCAGAGAGACACCCAGATTGTCACCTGGACTGAAAGACAAGAATGATAAGAGCATGTGTGTGTGTGCGAGGTGGGACTCATACAGAAGCGGTTCAGGATTCGATACCTATAAGCTTGAAGAAAGCACTACTCTCTGGCTCGCGACCAAGGAAATCACGCAACATATCTGCAGCATCTTTGGTTCCACCTGGCTGCAAAATTTTTCGTCGGTATTCAAGGCCAACCGATGCGCTCAAGCAGCCTCCATTCGGAGCATGACTGAAACGCGTCTCGTACAGGTCCGCGCTGAAAACTAGGCTCCACTACAAATGAAACAAAAACAGACTTGAGAAGTACAAAAGAGATCTACCATGTACAATACTATACTGACGGTTACCTGTCAGGCAATCAGGAGAGAGAAAAATCAAACCTTAGTTTAAAGACAAAAGGAGACGAAGGGGTTGGGTTTAATACATCAAGACCTTGTGGCTCAATCCAAACAAACAATACGATAACATTAACAAGATAACGGTATTCTACGGCTTTGATTTTCAGAGCTAGTTACCTACAAGAAGCGTGATACATCGCCCGATCTACCTCATAGTTTGATGAAGCAAGCTTAACACAATGTCATCAGCCCAATCTTCTGTGACCAAAGGTGCACAACAATTAACTTAACACTATAACGGAGCGGGTTATGAGATTGCTTTCGTCCCTGCGTAATTCTCTTTGTTCCAGGTTATGTCGATTAAACAGCCTGTTAAATGTTTTCGCAATCACACAGTGTTCTGGACAATACTGTCTGTACTTAACTTGATTCTTTAAGAGTTAGATGTTCGGTCTCATGCTATCATAATCGAATCGAAAATGGTTTTGATCAAACCTCAGTCTCCTATCCTCGATGTGTATTACAATCGTCTGTCTATGTGTTATCCACCATAGGTCGTGTAACTTAACCGACTAGAGCGATCGGAACGTCACTGTAGAACAAATTTTATGTAATGAACGAACATTTAACATCGATTCTTTTGGGAACATCATTGTTTCAAAAGAACTGGGTTATTTTCTGAACCTATCGTCTTGACTTTGGGTGCACCAATGACGACAGGTACTGAAAGACCGCTTGTGAAGCAAGACCCACAGCACAAATTAGTTGTGTGCCAGTAAAGTATTAACCGGGAAGAGAGAATATGATACTGTTAGAGACTCAGCGACCAAATCAAACAATCACAAAGATATGGACTGCAATTCCACATGTGGTGTGTGTTGAAATCCATAGATGCTCGAAGTGACAGAAGTCGCGAAATGAGCAAATAAAAAGGAACGCTTACACAGAATTGAAGCAATTTACCAGATAACCATAGTAACGTGCGTCGTAACCACAAGCGAGATGAGAAAACGAAGCAGGCACGCAAGTACCAGGTGCCGAATCGATATCCATCATTTTACGGCTCAATTCAGCAAACACCTCTTGTGGATCGTCCTGAATAGGAGGCAGTAAAGAGGGTGAGAAAAGAACGATGTGAAAGATGACTAAGCAAACTGGACAGAAAGAAAGCATGGGATGTATGGACACTACAGTGAAATAACGGGCCATGGCCAGAACAGTGTAAACAGGTTAATAGTACAAATCTGTCAATACGAATGTCACCTAAATATTAGGAATATACAAATCTACTAGAAGGGGTTGTTATCTGACACGATGACTTGGAAACAAACCAGAGAATCTCGTACTGTTTCAAGCAGGTGAATAGGTAATTCAGTCGAATCTTCTCGGAAATCCCGCGAGCACACTGAAACTTACAATTCGATAAGACGGCAAAGCGCAGCAGTATTATACTGCATACTCACATGGTATAGAAGGATAGTACGTCCATAAAGAACGAAAGTCATGATATCAATGTAGAACGGTAAACAAATCAAATAACCATGGGTTGAAGGTCTTGGAAAGTGTGTGCACAACATAAACAACACACGCTGCGCAGAGGATGCTTTAATGGGTGTGAATAGCCTGTACCAGAAACGGCTCATGGACGTTGTCAAGATTCATGGGGACTCTTATAAGAAGGTGACTGTTGATATCACCACTCTTAACAGGGGTAAAATGGACACATTGAATCATTAAATCTGATATAAAACACATTCGAAATGATCATGAATTATCAGTTCCGTATGGAACGTGAATAATGCACCTAGGTGCAGTACAAAGTGGATCACATTCTTGGATTAGAAACGCCGAGTAAGGTCCCAAATAAATAAATATCGTTGAACTGAGAGGCCGAGAAGCACCACGCCTGCACAGATCATGAATGTTTTCATCAGAAATCGAGTGCTTTGCACAGGCACTACGATAGCCGAACCTTGTGCGAAAATGCACAATTTGGCAGTGATGAATTTAACAATTCTGTTTGTTGCAGCCGCGTTGAACCTAACGACAACTGTCGTTATAAACAATTCGTAGTACTGTTCCAAAAAGTAAAGTTTGTTTTCAGTCCGGACTTTGGCTGACTTGACTTGAACATCGCTCATCTTCGACGACAGCTTTCGCGTTCATTTATACGCTCCAGCTAGCGTTCTTCTTCGAAAAGAAGCGCTCCACTGGAGCATCGCTCGTGTTTCTGCTCATTAGAAATGTATATTCTTGGAGGGACCGAGATTTCACTCCACGTTATGCATACACAAAACAAGCGTGTTGATGACTGCGTTATTGAATTCACATTACATATGGCCGTCCAATTTCACTTGTATGCAACGATTAAGTTGCCTGACCGATTCAACAAGAGAGAACGGTACTGCTAAAAACAGTAGTGTTTGGTTTGAGTTGTTATGTAAAATACCCCCCAGAAAAGTTACCATTTGCCCCTATACAGAACTCAGCCGTCACTGGGAGTTAGGTGAGCTTAATAAAATTAAGTATGGTTTTCGGATAATTTTATGGCCATCCAGATGAGGCCGAACGAGAAACCAGGCAATGACAGTGGACATCGTGGAAGCTATGAGAGGTAAATGACAAGACTCCGCCATACTGACTCAATTGGAAAATTCATTTGAAAGTTTAATGAATATCTACCTGAACTGCAATACTGTCTTCGGTTTCTGTTACATTGCAAACATTTTCACGGTAAACGGATGGGCTGAAAGTCAAAAGCTTTTTAAAAGTTTCGGCCTGTCGACGCATCCATACGTCAACCTAAGCAGTGGAACGAGCTCAGACACTGAATGGAATCAATAGAAACATGGTTGACATGCACAAAGAAAGGTGGAAATCATGAGACGAAAGATTCACTGGAAGGAACGTGAACGTAAAATTTCCAATGTCCGTCGACAATTTAGGAATACAAATAATTTACAGATGGGAACCAATAAGAGAAAATATTGGACTCTTACAACTTACATTCCATCGCGATGTGTGGATTGCTTGGTCAAACGAAGCCAACAGTAGCAGGCGAGTGTAAAATAGACCAGCACCTGCAGTACGTGAGGCTAAAAGTTTATGTAACGAATCCGGAGGGATCGAATCAAATGTGTCGCCTAGCAGTGCGTTTAGACCATCTTCCGTCCATATCCAATTCTCAAACATTTGTGACGGACACTCAAGGAAATCGGTCTCGACAAATGTGCCACTGGAAGCAGATGAAACAAAATTAAGGGTAACATTTGAACCATTTTTGGTGAAAATGAGCTCAGTTTTAACTGCAAAGCGAACAACAATTCTGTGACTTGTGCCTAGGTTCCAAATACTACACCAAGTTTGGAAGAGAAACGCGTTACCACACTTACTCCTAATAACCAAATTGTATACCTGTTATCAATACTTTTCGTGCCCACCTGCAACCAGCCAGTGCTAAACTCACTTGATAAATACCCTCGTGATTTTACAAATACGTATGTATGTAGCTATAGTCATGTAGTGAGCATTCTGTTGTGTGAAGTGAATTTAAGGTTGTCGACTATGTACAAGATTACGGTTATTGTAAACTGACGAAAAGAGAAAAGATTACAAATGTAAGCAGAAACATTGTTCGGCGGTGATGTGCTACCTGAAAATGGCCATATCTGCACGTGCACATAAATGGTGCATCAAATGTCCAAACTCGTGGAAGAAAGTTCTGACTTCATCGTGTAACAAATAAACAGCTGGTTGTTGAACTGTCGGTCCTGTGAAGTTGGTCACAATGGCAGCTACTGCTACTTGACGTTCGGTACCCTCACCTGAACCCGTAGTAGACGTGCGCACACAACCCGGCTGCAGTCCAAAAACAGCCGCGTGAGAGTACTTGCCATCACGAGGATGCAAATCCAGATAGAAGTAACCCAATAAGGCTTTCTTCTCCGTATCCATCACTGAATACTGTTCGAACAGATGGAAAAACACGGGAGCAATAGTTTGGAGAAATTAACCGCTCTCACGTATTTTATTGCGTACACTGTTGAACAAGAATTGCACTTCCATTACAACACGACTAGTAAAACCCACTTCGGCCGTCTTCTATCTTTTCTGTACGTAAGTAAGTAACAATTTCGATCGAGAGGCTTTATCCGAGCAACAGCACAATGTTCCTGGTGTAGCATATTGTTCCATCAAGCCTATCTGAATTTCAGCACGATGACTATGAGTTAATGAAACTACATCTAAATCTGAGATCTACTTACTTATCTTCATGTTTACACTGATCAAATTGGGTGGCCATTTCAACAATCGAATAACCAGTGCACACTATGTTGACTGGTAGGCTAAAGTGACAAGCTACAGCTGTCGTTCTTAACAACAGATCAAGACTGTGGAGTGTAAAGTTGTCTTAAATTATCAATACCACAAAGAGATAGTTCCACTGCCTCTAACAAGGTTCCACATATTTTACATCACGTAGTAGTACAGTGTAGGTAATCAACACTTCACCAGAATATCCAGAACTAACATTCTAATTCCCAACGATTGCACAATACATACGGATTATGAATAAAGCACGGGAGGATAACATGGAAGTTGGAATTACTCGTCCACTGATAACATGTGTATACGCTTCATAGTTTGGTTTGATAAGATCAAAAAAGTGTTACCCAACTTTGAACTGAGGAAGTGGGAAGAAATAACTGAAATTATATACGACTTCAGGTTAGTGTCCTTAAATTTAGGTTTGCCTGATCATTAACAAACGGCATTCGTCACACTATTGATAAAAAAATGTGTACTGATTCAGATATCCAGCATTTTAAGTTAGTAGCTGAAAACATACTGCAATTTTCCCAATGATTTGGCATATGCAAATAAACGACCAATGAGGTAAGGTTACGATCGGTTCGTCGTAAATGTGATAACCCACGAGTAATCTTTAACACCAGATGTGTTACACACGATGAATTGTAGTTCAACTCCGAGTCAAACTATCGCATTGGAGCCCATAGAGTTTTGACCCAACAATGATCTATGCATTCTAGAATGCATAGCTCTGCGAATAAAATATTATGAGCGAAACAGCTACATTAGGAACAGGGGTGAGCAGCACCAGTGAAGACAGTCGAACATGTTTCAATTAGAATGTGTTAATGCGCATCGTCACAGGGACATCTCGTTTTTTTCTACTCAGTTGTCAGGTCGGAGTAACCGAGAGAAAAAACAAACCAATTTAACGAAACAAAATCTTTCTATCCCATATGCAATCTACAGCAGACTACAGCGCTCCTAAACAAAATGGGGCCCTTACCTAACGTGTTAGGTTTTACTTACCATAAGCCCGTATGGTGTCAATCAATTACCTAACAAGCATATTATGAACATCGTTTGCTTACCGGTTGTAAGTGCCCCCAACGTGCGCAGAGCCCACTCTCGGTTTACGGGATTGGGGAAAAGTGGCACTGTGGCATTCAGATGCAAGTCAACTGTAGAGATATCGCAAAAGTGTGTCAGTCGACACACATCGAAAGCACATCAACTCATACAGTTTGTGACGTGTACGATAAAAGCAAACAAAGTTATCGAACAGCCAGACATCAAGCGTCCAGAGCTGCCGTTCACAGAATCTCGAGGAATACAAGGGAATCTCATCATCATCGTTGTCAGCTTTAAGCCGGACCAGAAAGTATTGTGACCCGAGGCGCCGCTCACCTCAACAATGAAATGGGATACCTTAGAAGCAAACGTTACTGGAGGAGCTTCAAAAAATAAGGAGAGAAGAAGACTTAGCAGAAGAACAAGAAATGACATGAATGCAGGTACGTCATTGTCTGTGGCACACTACCATCTCGGATAGCGTCTGTAATCAGCGATTTCAGTGATCACCAGGACCTCAGTCAAGCATGCATAGATCACCGTTTATCATAAAACCCAACCAGAGAAGTAGAGACTTGCAGTGCACAGATGAATGAAACGTGGTAAGCTTTAGCGAGGGAATCTATTTAATCTTGATGAACCTGGCAGATAGATGCACCACTGTCACTATCAGGTAGACCCGATCAGACAGCCCCTATAGTTCCCGATTGCAGCCAGTTGTTTGAGGATCGCTCACTGATAACCTGCAGGTGACTTCGGTTTCGCTGATAAATACGTCTTGGCTCTCCTCGTGTGGAAACACAATGCAGAGTGACATACCTATAGCTGCACGCCATTCGCAACCAACCTTGGATACAGTCTGTGGAGTACCGACGTTTTAGCAACTCAGCTGTTACTTCCATCATCTGTTGAGTTTTCTGGCCTCAGGTGCTGAAATCGAGCAGCACTGGTCTGCACCGCCGTCTGAAAAGGATTTCGGGCGCTGGTGAGACCAGACAAGACCGAAACGGCTGTCTACCACTTTAGTGGTGGTCACTAGGACCAGCTTTTTACAAATCAGCTGTTCAGTGTATACTACTAGGTTGACAAAGATATCGCTTCGGACCAACTGGATTTGAATCTAATTGAGAAGCATGCCAATTGGATCAGAGTAAAAAAACGAATGCGTTTGGTGCGAATGAGTACTATTCACGAAGCATGGATTTAAATACAATAATCGAACCTACATATTTGGTTCTCACCTAGAATCTACACTCTTTGACTCACAACATGTGCATGAAACACGAAGACCACATTCCATCTTGGAGAGTCACACATCAATTCAGACCGTGGGTATCTGTGTAATCATGAAGCAGCTCGGTTTTGATTTCCTACAATCAGCTTCGACTGTATGTACTTTGTATTCTAATGCGACTAAACGGGTTACTTTTCCGCATGTATAAATGGAGAAAATATGCAAAAACCATGTGACACTTGTACGATTTGAAGGCACAATGTCGACGTACACACCTATCAAGTGGAAGGAAAAAACAAATGGTTAATATATCACTATTGTTCAACTCACCATTTCGACTTCGGGGTGCCAAACATCCGTAGTTTCTACACGTGCGAATGTCAATCCCAGTAGGTGTTGATATAATCGAAGTACACCGGCTTTGACTGCGTCCAAAGGAAAATACTTCTTCAGTTTTTGCCGATCCACCGAATAGTCCCGTTCTTTGGCCAAATTCATGTAGTATCGGAAATCCCATGGTTCCAGCCTGTTGACAAACTGTAACCCCAAACGGTCACACTGGGACATAAATGGCGTAAGGAGAAACATGAATAAGCGGCATCGATAATGAGAAAACAATCGTATTTAGGAGTAATCAAATGAAAGCTACACTAGACCCGATTGCCATCATAACGGATTCAGAGGCTGAAGCAATCACCGCTGATGAGTTTTGTGACTAACTGGAGCAGTATAGTGGCGGAAAACTCTCCGGTCCAGACGCATACCACACTTGTAACATTATGGCTAAGCACTTCCCGTGAGTTTCAAATTCTACTCGCTCTTGTTTCTTGTGAATCTACTCTTTAAGCCCTGAGAAATAACAGTTAACTCGGATTATTTCATCCTAATGAAAACGATGACCGACAGAAAACTTAAAACAAATTGAAATCAAAAAAATAAGTATAACCCCTTCATTTTTGTAGTGACTGATGACAACATTTTTAGTGTCAATTACGGCTGATACAGCATAATTGTGAGAAAAATCTAGATGGAATATCGAGTACGTATCCGATTCGATTGGTCCAGCTCAGAATTTTGACCATAAAGGTAAGGTCGATCGGCTGGGGGTCAGAGTAAATGACATTCCATCCCTTTGCTACCAAAGATTGTGGTTTGTTACAACCCGACTTACGGGATTTTCACGTGTGAGTAACTTATGGGTGTTAATCGAATAGCGTTCAGGTTAGCCCGAGAGGTCGTAAATGTATGCAAGCCGGCAAGGTGCTGTCACGTCATGGTGGTGCCACGGTGTGACTATGAGAACAGATAGCACCCACTTCTGAATAGGTTGACATTTACGGCTAGAGTCATAGTCGTGTTGTACAAGCCTTTCTTTTGTATATACAAAATTACGTATATACATATATATATATATATATATATATATATATATATTTCAGGCGTTTGTGCGTGATGTGGTAACGGAGAGACCTCGAACTGAACGGACGGACATTCTAGAGTTAATTTGTAATTATCAAAATAGCCCGGTTTTGCATGTCATTTCAATCAACCTGAAGTCAAAAGAATGTAATGAATAAGCACCATTAAAGAAACAGTAGATACAAGTGGTGCCTCTAACACCCATAAACAGTGTGAATGACCCTACTGTTCTGATTCAATTACAATAGTGTTGGGAACTGATAAACAAATTGGGAATAACACAACATTGTGTTATTCCCAATCTGTTTATCAATAACATGTTAAACACGACGCCCAAACTGTTCTACTTCATTCGTACTAAATTTAGTGTTGAAAACTGTTTATTCTGTTGGGCTTAATCCAATAATATAGAGAGTACACGAAGTTCACGAGATGGATTCATTTTGTAAACGTTTTTCAGAAGCAGACACGTGACATTGAAGTAATAAAAAGAACGAATAACTAAAGCCCGCCTGACCTTAATCAGTAAAACAAAAGCAGACCCAATACATCTGTTGATTCTATTCAAGTTTAGCGTTGAAACTTGTGACAAGTTATTAGTACAACCTTAACGGAACTGAGCGGCTTGAAGCACATTCTGACCACGCAGAAAGGACGTCAGTTCTGCATCCTGTCTAATTCGAACTAAACGCCTGGTGATTGACAAAGACGAGAACCGGGTGACTGAAATACAGCAACCACCAGATGAACTTATTGATTAGCTATGCTAATTGAGAAACTAGCAGGGGCAGAGCAAAGAACCTCTAACCAACAACCAGCGTGACAAATCTTCAATAGGGTTAAGTGTGACTATGCAAAAAATGCAGTACGGTAGATGAAATGTAAAAGTGTGTTACGACTCATGATACAATCGACCTACTTCCTCTCTCTTCAATTCCAGCAATCGAGCATATTCTTTTGACCGCAAAGGTTCCAGCTTTTGACCAAGTTCTTGTAAAAAGAAAGAGACATTTTGCGCCGTTTTGGCCATTCTAGTTTCTAGTACGAAATCAGCATGCGTGGGAAAATTTATCAGGGAAGAACGCTACAAAAGGGACAGACAATGAAAAACACTAGTAACCATAACGTGAGGCGCAGCGTGACCAACAACATGACATAAAGTAAAATGACATGGCTAATACAGATAAGTATGGACAGGACGTTGACAGCTCAATCAACCTCAACCTGTTGCCAATTTCCGCCTCAGCTATGACCACCGCAGGTGTATTGTTGGACGATAGGAGATTTTGGGCTTAATATGTTGAACACCACTCGCATTTTGGTATTTGTATGTTCGTCGAGCTTGGCATTTAGGTTGCAAACGTTTCATCGCCAAGTGAGGTGACGTCATCAATGCGTAAATGTTTCAGCGTATAGTTCTGGGCAACCACCGAGTCTGCCATAAAAGGAGCTTCATTTGAACTCTGTCCAAATGAGCTGAAACACACTACAGCACCGCAAAGCTCCGGACAAAAGGGACAAAACTACCTATACCGAGTATTTCTTCGCACGGAATTTCATCAGACGGAGTCCACTGCAGAAAAACAGAGAGTCTAACTCTACCGAGCCATCAACAAAACGAACTACACTGCCATACATCAAAACTGTATCAGAAATGACCGCAAGACTTCTGAGGACACATGGTATCACGATAGCCCACAAGTCAACAGCAACATTACGAAGGATACCATCAAAACCGAAAGAACAACAAAAACCCTCCGACAGGAGAAACGTCATCTACAAAATCCAGTGCTATGACTGTGGACACCACTATGTCGGTCAAACCGGACCGAAATTATCAACATGAATACATGAACATGAACTGGCCATCAAGAGGCACGATCGACTTTCTTTGATCTCCGCCCACGAAGATAAAACTGGACAGGTCTTCAACTTGAATACCGCAGAAATACTAACTTAGGCAAACACCAAACATGCAAGAGAATTTCTCGAAGCTTGTTACTCATCAACCGGGTCAATAAACAAACACATCAAGCTGGACAAGATTTATGAACCAATGCGAACCAAGGAATTGAGGAGACGTAGACACCGTCAAGCCCATATTCCGACAAACCCAAAGGGAGCAACTTGAACTGATCAGACCAAAGTCGAAACAGGACAATGGATACTCAATCGAACAGAATTACGAAACAAAGAGATGACACACCCAGTCAATTCACAACCAATCTGATTCGAGGTCAATATGCGGTAGAGACAGGGAGAAGCTAATTAGACTTCAGCTCAAGGACTCCGGGAGACAACCAATCGGACCTCGGATCAGAGTTCAAATGCAAAAATATCAACCAATGACGAGTCAGGTGAAAGGTCAAACACGACCGAAAGCGGTCAATCAGAATTCGGGTCAGTAGGTCAACTTAATTTGCCATATAAGAGCAGGCATCCATCAAACTTCACCAAACGCCACGTTCAAAACTATACGCTGAAACATTTACGCGTTGATGATGTCACCTCGCTTGGTGATGAAACGTTTGCAACCTAAATGCCAAGCTCGGCGAACATACCAATACCAAAACCATCAACCCGAGCTACGAACAATACCACGACTGCTCCCAACCATCAGAAACCACTCGCATTCTTTTAGAAAAGAGAGACCGGTATAGAAGCCGTCTGCACGTCAAAGCCGCTAGCAAATGGGGACGGATACCAAGTGATAAACACCTCTTTCTAGTATGAATAGAACAGTCATCAGGTACAGAATACGATAGAAATTCATTTCGCACACCGTCAGTCGTAAACGTGTGACTAGCAAGACATCCTGATTAGACGTCGTTCAAATAGATCCACTGAACGTTCAGTGTACTGTAGACAAACATAAAAGGAACAATACGAGTTTCTTGAGTTTTGTCCCCACAACACATAAAAGATCACTAGTAATGACGTCATTTTACACAGTGTCAAGAATATGTTTCCAGGATAGACTACAAGCTGAGGAAACATTGTTGAAATAGTGTTGCTGACACTATCCCGTAACGTTTCTTCCGTAAATGGAGTAAACTTACTCCAGTGGAAAATGCAACCGTGGAAGTACGTAAAAAATCTGTCTAAATCAAACTCACATTCATAATTAACAGTTCGGTGAACGCCTTTGAAACACGTATATCAATGTGCAAAGCTTGTTCTGGTCTCACAAACGACTGGGTTCTCTCTAAACCCGGTCCAAAAACAAAATCCTATATTTTTACTGGTTACTGTATCTATCAGTTTTCTTGCAGTTCCGGAAACACATACATTCGTAGAACTAAAAGAACACCCAAAGTATTGCCAGTTGCATTAATCTACCCGCTAGTGAGTAACACTCAGTGAGGACTAAACGCTGCTTCATCCATTGCAATGCACTTCTAGACCACAAGTCACATCATCAATGTCGCGACTTCATTTAAGGTCCTGATGAATGTTCACAACTCACATTCTCATGCGAAAGTATTGCAGATTAGCCCTCAGCAGCCGGTTCTATATGGACAAAAACAACTGACGATGGTTGCTTGCCGTAGGTTTAGCCGTGAGTACCATTCGCGATGCAGCCCGATCTGCAGTCTTGACTGTTTCATCCAAGTTTTGTCATTCTGTTTCCATGTTGGCCACACGTTTACGACTGACGAGAGTATGCAAAATGAATTCACATTTTAATATGTCTTCGGATTATTCTATTCTCTAGAGCTGAACATCCTGATATCACACCAATGTGATCCAGCTATCAGGAAAGTCAAGACAATCCGTCGAGTGCAGGAAGTTAGTATACAAATATGTCGATGCTTTGTAAATTTCAGCGCACGGTAACTATTCTAAACAACTTCACGGGGTCACCGTGCGAATTGAATACTGGGACACACCGAGGACAATGTGAGCCCAATCTTTGATGAGCAAATTTTCCTTACTGATAAGCAGCGAAGGGTTTTGGCCAACACAACTTGAACATTACTCACAACAGATTGCAGCTTTCGGATGGATATTTACACCAACCGCTTATATTTTAAAAATAAAACATTATTTTCGATTTTTACGCCTGTCACCGCTCGTCGGAGGTGTATTATGTCCTAGCCAAGGTAGGCAGTTGGACCGTGATGATAGTTTTATGAGGCAACCGTGTTGACATTAGATACGACGGAATTGTCACGTGCTTGCGAGTAAAGAACAGGTTGCCCGGTCGTCTCGATGAGACACAGTTACTGCCTGTCACATCCAGTCGATGGCTTTATGATTAAAGCCATTTTTAAAAATGAAATCACAGAAACTATCAAGCTTGATATGCAGTACGCTAATTACTGCTAAATGGCAAGCGACATATGACTGGCGAAATCTGACAACACCGAAATTAAAGAGCAGATTTTCATCAGACCACTGGTTTCGTTCCACCATATTTATGCGGACAGCCAGGTGTGTTCCGAAGGATGTTAATATTTCGTCAGCCCACTATGTGAAACAGCAGAACATATCAACGTGGTCGTAATATTTTAATCTATATCGGAAAATACGATTCCCAGATGGAAAAGTCTGCCAGTCTCGTTTGCGAAAATGGACATCAGTTCTGAGAGAACGTGCTCTCATCTCATGACTTGACTACCTCACTAACTCTCTGTGGCTTATATAGAATTACTTTACCGATATAAGTGATGAAGATATTGTCCCATGCCGAGACCACGACTTGTTTTAGACTATCTCGGACAGGTGGGAATTATTTGTTAACCGCATAATCGAGATAGGCTGAAACGTTTTTCATGGGGTTTAAAGTTGATGATGGTAGTCGAAAAGACACCATTTGTTGGTCCACCTTAAATCGCTAACTGGATGTAAAAAGAAATGGAAAGAATGTAAAACTGTTCCAGAGTTCACAGCGAGAAACGCGATTCAACGCGGATTACGTCGGCTTTCTAACAGAAGTCCAACTGCACTGACTTCACGTTTTAGCTACTACCTCTCTTGTGTTCAATTTACAGGCCTAATAATGCTCTGCTAGATTGGCCGCTAAACCATCGTCCAGTATAGTCATCAGGAGTCGTCGACATGCAAGTTTGTTGAGTACAGAACACTCTGTCACGAATTAAATGATGGCAGCCTTACTGGGATTTCAAGGGTGCCTGTCTAATACGGAAATTATACAAAACTTTTCCAATTTGAGGCCACAGTAAATGACAGAAATATTTTGGCTTCACAGTCATGTAACTTCAAGGCTGTCCAGGCTGAGGACGATTGGCTGAAAAGGGTTCACCAGAAGGATGAGCTACAAAGTTATGGGGTGTGGCAAAAAGTTCGCAGTCCATTAGTAGTCAATGGTCAGTATGTCGGTTTGCGCATTTTTCGAATAAAGTTTAGTCAATGAATATGTCCAATACAGCCGTATTGGAGACAGAGACTGTGACAGCAGGTTTTCTTAACCAATAACGGTCGTGTAGGTTGCTCTGACCGTCCAAACCCTGTTGAAGAAAACTGTGACCCACGGGGCCATTTGTGCATATACTATCATCTATATCCGCTAGAAGATGAGCAACCGGCTCGCATGTTGTTAGGATAGAACTAAATCACCCTAGTTATCCAAAGTAATTTTAAACGCATTTGAGCTGGCGTCCACAACAGCCATCTGTTTGCCTTCACCGAAATGGTCTGTAATAAATGCTTCCTACCTCCCCTAGAGAGGTCACAACAGACAAGGGCTAGCTGTGTCTCAAATTAAAGAGACTAGTCTTACCAATGCGGTGAGTAGGCCTCCTCACACACAGATTCCGCACGTCGTTTGTGGCATCTCGAGAAGTAACCTACACACCCACAGCTATGCAACTAATTAGAGGCCATTACTAGGATAACAACATTCCTGATCAGAGATGAGAGTCCCAGAAATGGAGCAGTGCCTTCATCGTACATTAGAATTTACGGCGTTGTCAACAAAATTAAAAGCCCGTCTATATGACCTCTAGCTGTGCAAAACAGGTACAAATCTAGATGACATTTGAGAGAATGAAAATATGCAAAAACTGTTAGAAATATCAAGCACCTTATTTGGATTTGTATTATGGTAGATTAAGGATAGGGCAAACAGCCCTAAGTATGAAGTATTGTAGCGAGAAGGCGTCCAATAAAGCACAATATTTATTGTCCAAATCGCCAGTCTCATGCAACACGCGCTCTCTCGTTTATGAGTCATAATTCCAATCCACAACACCCCCGGTTTCCGTTCACACGTCGTGTGCACTTCTAACCGGTTTACGTGTGTGATCGGTGCCTTCTATCGGAGGGTTTTTCGCTTGCCATTCTTCGTCTGTTTGTCCGATTTCGTTGCGCGATGGCTCGTCCGGCTGCTCGTGCTGTCCGCCATCCACCCAATGTTGGC
>QNGE01000078.1:193036-218225 GCA_008508345.1 Paragonimus westermani | reverse complement strand
CAATCGAGCGATGACTCATCCGGTCGCGCACGTTGTCCTTGATTCGAACGCGACAGGCTTTTGGACGTACCTCCCCCCGGCGTTGAGGGATTCGGCCGAGCGTTCGAAAACTCGCACCTCCGACCTGACATTCCACCACAGTATGACATTAAGTAATAATAATCGAATGGATTTCAAACCATATACCTGATTCTTGTTAGCTACTAAACGCCGCTTCGGATGAATCGTAAATTACATGTAGACGGTTAGCTCAATGGCGATTAAATGATAGATTACGATTTGATAGAACAACTCGCACACAAGTATAGCAATATCACAAAAAGTGATTCCAGACAGAAACATTTAGAAACAAATCCGGGGACGCAAAACTAGAACTTCAGACCAACAACTTGATTTGGTGAAGCGATGTCCTCTTTACAAATTTGAATAGCACAGAGAGAGCATGAAGTTCGCGAGATGAGTTCACTTCGTGCATTCTTTTCAATCGCAAACGTGTAACAACTAAAATCTAAAATAAACGAGCGTTTAACTGAAAAATGAATAAGTAACCGTGGCTACCTAAAGCTAACTTTAACCTTGATTATGAAAACGAGGGCAAGCGTGATGTGATCGTCGAGCCCTTTGGGACACACAGCGGAGGCTCGTGGAAAGTGATCGATAAGGCTCCAATATGTCTGAGCAGTTTCGCTCGATCGCATGCCGTGATCACACGGAACAATTAAACTACGTCGGTTGTCTGGCCTGAGCTAAACGCCTAGCAATCGATGAGGCCTCGCTTCGGTTGATTGAGGCACGGCGGCTGTCCGATTGACTCAATGATTGACGCAGCCACTTTGGCAGATGATCCTTGATCCGTTTCTCCAGCTGTCTGTCTGCGCCTCCGCAGCCGCAGGTGAACATGTAGATACGACTGGTCGGGAGAACAGGCTCGGAACTTTTGATAAGTGGCAGTGGTATGCTTCTGATGCGTTGAACGAGACGAATCTAGGCGGTGCTGTAGGTCCGAAGTAAACCGAATTAGACACTTCCTTCTTAACTTCATTATTAGATTCTCCCCGTTGTAGGGTAACCCGATGAAAGCTACCTTATTTTGTACATTAAGTTGGGTCTCGTTGTGGACGCGCAATTGGCTGTGATGTACGATGAACCTGTTTGGATAGTTATTCGAACGCAACACACCTCTCAGTAATCAAAGTTCTTCCTTTATTGTTTCGGTCGTGCATATTTTATTACCTCTGTAGACCTACAGAACGTTTGTACTACATCTGCGAGAAACTGAGCAATATATGGGTTTCCGGTATACTTCACTTTTCATCGTCCTATCAGATCTGATAATGAACACATCAAGAAAGGCCAGTAAATCATTGTTTTCATGTTCACACGTGAAATAAATGTTAGTATGGAGTGAGTTAAGTAAGGTTAGAAGGTTTTCAAGTCGATCCTGGTCTTTTGTGATTATCAGAATATCATTCAGGTATCTCCTGTAGGGAACATTCTGACCGATTGCGTCTGACGCTTCTTGTTTCAGTTTCGCCATGAATATATCAGTAAACAGTGGATCCAGTGGGTTTTCTATTGCTACTCCATTGACCTTTTTGTAACCGTCACCGCTGAAATGAAACTTGACATCCCGTGTGTACAGAGGATTTTTGATAATTAGGGCTGATATAAATGTTAAACACGAATGAGCGGAAATATAGTCCCATAACAAATCGAATGTTTCAACCAATTGTAAGTTAGAGAATGATGATTGAACGTATTGGATGTGTTGACCGCTTCAAGAGCTGGCAGGACCTGACAAGTTTCTTGACAGCTCATTTCTTACAAGTTCGAGAAAGTATGCCAACCACCTTGCAGACTGGAAATACAGAGTTATTTATAGCGAGAATGACGTCAAATTTATAAGTTTCCAGAAGACCGTACATCTGTGGAGTATTCGAGCCAACCGGTTTGAGACTGTGGTATTGTGCTCGCACAATAATTATAAGTAACAACGATGCTTGCAATCTACGTGTTATTTGATTTAAACCAACAAAACATCATCAGGTTGAGTATCAACTTTGTATTTCGTAGTGTCTGAAAGTAGTGTTTATTTGGGCCAGCTAATCAAATCTGTTAAGAACGATCAGGCCAGATCCATTGTCGGGTTTCACTACAATACTACGTTAGCTACTTAAGTTCTTCAGAGCACTTAGATGTTGTTTCGTGAGAGCACCTCTTTGTCGGACAGATAAAACACAAAATTCGTTGTTCACGTCGACCAGTCTGACTTTTAATCAACCCACCTACCTGCTCATGTGAAGATGACATGAGATCGACGAGTTGATCGGTCAATTTCTCATTCTCGGCTTCAATGTGAATCGCGAAGCTTCACCTTAAAATTTAGTCCGAATGAAATGGCCTTCATGTCTATGCACGTTAAGGTTAGTAAATTTGCCACATGTTTGTGCAGATTTGATGGAAAGCCTGCCACACCGTTCATTCCGACAGATCTTGATAGTTAATCATAACATAATCTCCTTGTTCACTGAACGATATCACCTGACTATTTTGTATACACAAGCGTAAACCAAATGATGATAACAGCCAAAATTGTGCACCCATAAGCTGAACAAGTTTAAATTTTGGAAACACCAAAGTGAGACATGTAAAATAGCTAAAGATTTTCAGTGTTCCTTAATTTTCTCTTGTGAATACGATTAGAACAATCCTCCAGGTAATTCAATTCAGTGAGTACTTTTCGAAAAACGTCAAACGCGTCCGTTCAAACACAATTTTATAACGAAATCGGACCGGTTCGTTCAAGAGACGTATCACATTGCCATTGGGAAGTGAAACAATTTGTTTTCCTCATCAATTTGACTGGCACAGAGGTGATACGAAGCTAGCAAGATGAATCCATTTTTCTTTGAAATAACATCATTCACAGGCAAACGTGACTGAACGTTCAGATATGACATTCCGGACGTACTTAAAGTGAAGTCACTCGTACAGTGATCAACACGGGTGTCATGAGAAATTGGATCCCGGCCATTATAAGGGCATACATTGCTAACGAGTTCTAACAAGAACACAGGTTGTGTACGGTGTTGGGCAGAAAGTCCATCCGAATGAGATGACTGCAATCAAATGTGAGTAGTGTCTAGACGATATGGCAACCCAGATCGCTGAACACTTACTGTGACTTCGACTACGCCAGACGGAATCCAACTTTCCGGGCAAGAAAAGGGAAGTATGTGTCTAAAGGAATATTGGAATACGTGGAAGAGAGAGTGTTACAGGACCGAATGGATCCAGGACTGTCGTGTACAAATTCAGGACAGGCCTCACGTTGTATTTTACTGCGGAATTTATTGAAAACTCAGAAAATTGCACTGAAAGAGAATTGATGAATAGTTTTCCAGTCCATTTTGAATAGAACAGTATGTATAGTTGGTCTGAAAGAGAAACTGAAATCACAAGTGTGTGTACGGTGATTGCATCTGAAACTTCATCGTGTCATACCCAGATGAGCAGTCTCTCACGAGAATATCAGTGCTCACTGAATCACGTGTGGCTAGATTGGGTCTCAGCAACTGAAGTAATTCGAAAGGACCATATTGCTGGATATTTCAATGGCATGACCTGAGAAGCCAGAATAAATATCTTAATAAATAAAAGTACAATGACACCTCGGTGATAGTTCGAGATGGTTCTTTTTCTGAAGGAACAAGTGAACAAAAAATGCTGGGTGGGAAACAGACATTAGGTTCGTGCATGGATATACTCCAAACACCTTTTTCACTTTGTGACCCTGATACAGTAGGGAAGTTTTATTTTTAAGCAAAATAATACCAAAATACGTGTATATCTCATTCATACGAATCGTAATTTACATCATAATACAAAATGTGTAGAATCTTTAAGTAACTCTGGCATGAATACCATGGGGACCGGACATGGAACATAAGCACAGACGATTTTCACCAAAATTGGTGAAGTGTTCGAAAACAGGATTGCAGAATCGTAGAAACTGGAAAGCCGACCGACAAATAATATACCGTACAAGAATGATGTACTTCACTTGCTAAAAAGAATGGTCCGTATATACCCTATCACCTATTGACAAGTTACTTCCTACTGTTGCTTACTGTCAAAAGTGACCGTTAATTACTCTCACTCGCTTACAGTTTCATGCTGCTGAGTTCAAAGAAATGATTCTACAGTAAAACACTTACGGTAAACACTGCGCTTCCAGTTTCCACGTATTTCTGATCGGGATTAGTTTTGTAAGTTGCGAACTGATTAACACATCGCAAAATTATAAGTGGTAAAACAAGCACGTCGCACTCTGCATACAAAATGACAAACGTATAGTGGAAATTTAGTAAAAATGAGGTGCAAAACGCCAAACTGAGGAAACTGTTGAGTCCGTAATAAGCCAGTTTGAGCAACGACGTACCTCTTTACGAACTTCCAATAACCGTTTCAAAATCGGGTGGTTCTCTTTCGTACACCTAAAGAAAGATAAGGGAACATCATGTCGTTATGCGAAGATATGTACGTGCACAATAGCATGTTTTAAAGATTTCTCTTACAGAAAGACCACCCCCCGGAGAGACTACGACCGTCTCGTTTCGTGGAGTTGTCATAAGAATTCTGGACAGGAAACAGTGTTGCTCTAAATTCAGCTGGAATCTCCCCATGGCGCTAATCAGCACAGTTCCATGTCTTAATATCTAGGGTCTAATCAATACAACACAGTTGAGTTGAACATTCAGGAAACCATCATTATCTCCATTATCGGGAGGGACATATCACTGGTTCTCGTTGACGTTTAACTGCCATACAACCATGAAGAAAAAAGAACGCCTTGGCCAAGATTAAAAAAACAGAAGGCGAGGAGAAGAGACCCGTCTACTTAAAACGGCTACGTCTATACTCAAACATTCAGTATCAAGGTGCCTACACCTTTCAAACAAACAACCGAGCTGTAAGTGAAACTAAAACGTCACCAACAAGACAGCTTCCTCACGCCTTTCACTGCCTCCCGTCACCAAGTACACTTACATCACAGACAACGTCACTAAGTATGATTAGCCGCCCTCCGTCTTAACGTCTCCAGCCACCGAATCTGAGAGTGGCGAGGTCCTTAGCTTCGGAGACGAACCCGACGTACAGGTGGCCAGCCCCAGGTAATCGACTGTCCACCTCGCACCTTACGCCAGTCGGCCGTAAAGTCGGCAGTGTTCGATGCGGCCGATGGCCAGATGACACCCTTAATGTGTGATCCAGCCATCTAAATATGTGTAAACGTAAGGATTAAACAAAAGAACTCGGGTGGCAATCATCATCAGATACCCACTTCCTAACACCTTCGCTGCTTAGTGGTTGGTGCTATCCAATGTGATCGATTGAAAGTAAACATCGAACGCCAAATACCTGAAAACCGTTCACTTCCTTAACCTTGAGCAGCCAATTTCCACAGCAAAAAATAATCCACAGTTTACAGTCACTTTATTTACCATCCTTAAGTTACAGCGAGATGCAACCTTGCGGAAGCACTTCGCACTTTGAGGCTGCAAAGCGCATTCCGAAGTACTGAGCAGAACGCGAAATAACGTCTAACACTGTCTGTGTTGCTTGAAAGTTATCAAACAGCAAAACCTTGTTATCAGCATAATCAAGATCAGTCAGCCTTCCACCAGGTAGGAGGTCCACGCCGGCATCTTTTAGGTGTCGTAGACAATCCTCCACTATTTCGTCTATGGCAAAATTGAACAAAAATGGTGAGAGTGGGCAGTCTGACGCACATCGCTCATGGTTTCTGAATTGTCAGACAGTTCATCGTAAACCCCAACCCGAGCTGAAGTATGCGAATAAAGCGTAGACAGTGTGTTCACATACTTGGTCTTTACATCTTTTTGTTTCAGTGTCTTGACATATGTAGATTGATCGATTGGATCGAGCACATCGTTAAGGCCGAGAAATAGGGGATTGTTGGTCTGCGGCACACATGACGCTGCTCCGGAACTTGCTGAAGAGTAAAACGCTGATTCATACATCCTCGTCTGGAAAGACACCACGCCTGTTATTCCCTGGTGCCTGCCTTCTAGCTGCAGTGGGTCGATGAAGTATAGTGGATGCTAAAACCCTAGTAATGTCTGAGGTCAAACTAATCCCCCGGTGATTTTTGCATGGGGCCCTGACACCTTTCTTGAATATGGGAACTATCATCAAATGACCCTGGCAAGGAGGGATGGTCTCCGTCGTCCACACAAGCTGAAACAACTGTGTCAAGGCTTTTACTAACGCCTTATTTAAAAATTGCTAGCACCAGATCACCTGAGTCACCATCCCTATTACGCTTGAGAGCTGAAGTGCAGTTGCGGACCTCAGTTTTAGTGGATGGTCCCAAATCTACTGACCAAGGTATATACAGTGTAAGTTTGTAGTATTAATGCAACAGAAGCAGGAGATCAGCTAACGTGACCCTCAGTGTTCCAGCCAGTGCTGTAACCCTCTGGAATCATTACAGATGAACGTGCCATCTGTCCTGCTGATAGCTTCACTGACAGACGGTCGCTATGGATCAGTAACATGGCAAAGCTTGACGAAGCAAAACCAGTTTCCATTTCCTTAACTTTTTCCATCAGCTAGGCCTCACCATCAGCGATCAGGCTACGCTTCAGCTTCCTACGGGTATTTCTCACAAACTCGTTATGAGCTGCCAGGAGGAATGTTCCATTTGAAATCTAGCAACTCCAAGAATTTCTCTGAAATCTGATGATTACTCAACTTACGAACCACCGAGATTTGAGTCCAGCAGCTATTAGAATCTTCGGGATGAGAAATGTTAAGTTTGCTTCCTAAGCAGACACAACCACTTTCTCAACAACCATCTGTTGTTGTCGGTGCGGTTGTTGCCCAGCAGAAGTAAAAACACAACGGCAACGTACCAACGCGCGATTTAACTCCAAGTATTTGCTCCAGAAAGAACGAAAGTCCTGAATCGAGCTCTGCCAGCTATAGATAACAGTTATGTGGTCTATCTGAGACCAGAACTAATTCAGAGAAGGAGGGCGTCGAGTATAACAATAACGTGTACGATGTCTAAAACCAGTGCTGGCTAAAAATAGCTTATACCCAGAGCAAAGCTGCAACAACCGCCCATCATTACCTGAGCGATGTGATTTTATCCCAAGCGGGCCACCTAAACAAGATTCCGCCTCATTGAGGTGTTGAGGACGGTACCTACTCCAGCTTTACCGATAGCTGTGGCCATGGAATCACCTGAAGTGTAACACCAGTATCGGGTAGAAAGTGCAGGTGCCGTTAATTCCATACGTTGACTGCTGCCTCGAATTCTAGTCTCTAATATACAACAGACATCGACATACAACTAGTCTAACGGTTGTGTGAGAGTGGCCTGATGACCTATCTGTTTCAGCGTGCGAACGCTGGAGGCACCTATATTAATTCCCATTCTAGGTCTAAGCAATGGACGACGGATATCTGAGGCTGAATGGTAAGAGGTGGGACTTATCGACAAAGTGTTACTATGATTACTAATCACTTGTAAGATATCCGCACCAAATTTAGTACGAATGAAGTTGAACAGTTTAGGCGTCGTGTTTAACATGTTATTGATAAACAGATTGGGAATAACACAACGTTACGAGCAAGTTGTAATACTCTACGTTTCAACCACCTCCTGAGGGAGGCCACCCGAGGTGTTTGGAATGTAGAGTATTACAACTTGCTCGTAACGTTGTGTTATTCCCAATATGTGTATCAATTACTATGACTACCTCTATCTGTTGTGGGACCTGCAGATTAATCAACAGAAAAGGAGGTCGGGGATAAGTTTGGCGGAATAGTGGGGAAGAGGTCGGTAGTAGCACTATTTCGCCTCTACACCCTGCTGTATGCAGCAGATAGGGCGATCCGATTTATACTGCTAGACAGCCGATGCAGTATGGAATTATTGGTGTTGGCAGTATTCATGGTTGTATATGGATCGAGGTACCTCCAGGACGTTCAGACTTAGACAGGAGAACGATTAGGGTTCTCAACCAGAGCCTTTGATTCAAAGCCTGTACTGCAGGACAGCGGGTGGGTGGCAATGTATCAAACCTAGTTTTTTCCGGAAAAGATGTCACTTTTTTCCAGCCCGTAACCTGGAGTACCAGCAGACTATGATTTGTCGGACCTCTACATATTGGCCTGCCTGTTATGTATGACTCTATCGATGGGATTGTCGAATCGTCCAGTTTAGCTCAACAGGTCACTGAGATGTGCAAGTCGTTACATTGTATCAAGGTTCAGTCTCATTTTGACAGCAGACAGTTCGCACTGCTTCACGCCAGTGATTCACATTCTCATCACGTGTCGCATATGCCGCCTTATTAGAGTGTGAACGACAGACAGTTGGTGGATTGTGGACGTCTATTCACTCATTTTATTATGCTTCCACTAGTTCTAATCAGGCTCAGTAAGTTGACCTCGTTTGACTCGTTGCTTGGTAATCTCGATACAGTGCTCAAGTGAAATCCACTATACATAACGTCGGTTGCATCCTATGTAGGTCACTAACTGTACTATTACTACCTTGTGAATACATCACTTATGCAATACACTTATCCTACCAGGCATCGTAAACACAGACAAGTGGAACAATCTTGATATGAGCAAAATGTCAAAGACGTTCTACTTTTCAAAGGGATTATGTCAGTACAAGATGAACATCACTCAAAACCGATCGCAGCCCTCGTACGCTCATGGAACATTTAGCCATTTCTTTGCAAAAAAAAGTACGAAATAGTTTCATTCTTGTTAGAGCTTATCAATAGTGCATATCCTATCACGGCGGGGATTAGAACACTAATCACGCTTCAGTGAACAACAGTGTCGACGAGCACCACACTGGCCTTACAAAATGGCTGAATAATTATATGCGAACATCCAGTTACATTCACTTGTGAGTAAGGCCCAGGTTATTTGATCACTCCGAGAAAAGAAAAAGTAGCTGTCCCGCCAGCTTCAATCTATGGCCCCGTGACCAAGGTATGTCTTCAAGCTGAAGTCACGAAAACCATCAAACTTGCTAGGTAGTATGTCAATTACCGATGAATATAAAAAAAATTTCCGTTTACAAAAGTTGAACATCACTCATAACTGAATACAGCTCCTGTACTTGACTTATATCAATCCGAGTCTCGTATTGCTTTTCAGATTACGCTCAGGTGTCAATCAATCAGGGAGGTTGTTTATCAATCTCTTGTCAACAAGACTAAGGCGCTGGACACACGCTGAACAGAATAAACTAGAATAAACTAGATTGAAGCATTCTGGAGAAGAGACGATGTGGCCGAGATAAAGTTAACTGCTCAGGAAGAATGAACATTCTGAGGCGTAAAGAAGCACTTGCACGTGTGATATCCCATGTCGCGTGCAAAGACGATCAATAGGGTTCTTTCATAAACCCACCCTGCTGTCCCACAGGTACGCATCAAAATGCGTTCATTTCCCATGCATCGATGCACCTTTTGGAGATAGTGCACAAAACAAGTATCAAATGCACTGCATATTCCGCGGGATATGCAAAAGATCGCAATGGCTTTTCAAAAACCTCGGGTTTAGTACTGGTGACGCACATATGCCGGATCGGATTACCATCAAAAGATACTCCATTTTGTAGCTCCTGTTAATCATTTCGCTGGGGATGATCTACTGTAAGTATAGTTGGAAACCTATTAATGTATCAGCCAAAACAAACGGAGAATAGCACGTGAACAAATTTGAAGGGGAAAAAATTGACATAGTGTTACAATAACAGCTTGCCTAACCGAAGGTGGATATTAGACATTGGTTTACAGTAAGGGAAATGATGACGCCACACAAAACTTGGATTTACGCAGAACACTGACTACTTAACTGTTGCATAGTTTGAGGGAGGCAACATGCTGGCATGTACAAAATGTGACCGAGCTACCGGAGCACATAAAGAGGTGATAACACGTCTATCGTTTATCGTGAAAATACGGAGCACGTCAGTTATGGTGCATCCACGAACAAAGGTGATAAAGCATAAACATGAACCTACCGTGAATTGAAAGCGGTTTCTAGAATCATCCTTGTTTGCGGATTTTGAGCTTTATCAGAAGCGGGGAAGTAATGTGGATACCTGAGGCTGAGTTGTAATTTTCCAGAAAGTGTCTATTTAAATAAAACAGACAACTGACGAGAAAATTTAGCAAGTTGGATGGTACAGGTAGAAAACGTAGGCTCATCTGGCTAAACTACTATTACATAGAAATGAGACACTTATTTCATAATGACATTATTGTAAAGGGACAACCTGCGAATTCCAGATAACTCTTTGTGACCAGACCAAACAAACATTTATAGACCAGTTCTATACGAACTGCTTCAACGTAAAGGTTGCAGATTAGGAAAAAGGTGCGGTAAAACCAGTAACTTTTTGATTCATGTGAGTGTCCACACAATGAGACTCTTAATCGTTTTGGCTAAGCAATTTTTTGCCTAAAGATAGCTAGCAAATTTCATTATTAAAGAGTGGCTACAAAAGCATTTATGAAGTCAGCGGGTACACTACCTACTCAGCTGAAAGTTGGAAGCTGATCAATCGAGTAAACCAGACATGTATATACGAAAAAAGATGTCACATTCAGTAGCTGCCTATCAGTTTCCCTCGCTGATCCAAACAATCATGGCTTAAACCTCTCATTAGGATCACTGGCCACATACACATATGTTCAATTCGTTCCGTAGTTGCAAACCTATGATGTGTGGATGAAACTGGTAGTGAGTGAAAGCATGCTTTCCCTAACTCACGTGTCAGAATGGTGAAACGCAGACAGATTTTACAGATGAAATGAAATGAAAACCAAATACAGGATGATGATGATGCTATATCCAGTGGTGGCACAGGGATGGTCATTCCAACTGTGATCAAACACAGACTCGGTGTGTGAATCTGAATCGAGCATCTTTGATGGACATTTTAATGAAATGAACAAATAGAAAGTGTTGAAACGATAGTTTTTTTTTATTGTGGTGTGAATTTGCGCAAAAGTTGAAAACTGGGATCTATCAACTGATTATGTGAGGCAAATAAAAAAGAACGCAGAAAAATTACCGAAAATAACACACAGAAGGCTGAACATTTTAACGGCAATCTAGTCGAGAAACCGAAAAGAAGTCCTGATAAAGTCTTGGAAAACTAATGAGTACTAACGCCGAAACCGTTCACAATACATGCAAGAAACAAACATGGAAACTAGTTCAGGGGAATACAAGTTGTATCGGCTTTGATTTCGTAGAGAAAGAATGATGGCATCGACCGGCAAACGGATCACGATAACAATTCAATGACATCGACAAGGAAAACCAAACGTAAGATCGTTGGCTAAGGTCTGGTCTAATACACGACGGTTTGACAAACTTACCAGACCCAAAGGAACATTAAAAAAAGAACTTACAGTTTTCAGACCGTTGATAAAATCGTCTGGACAGCCGGCTACAAATAACACACGCATAGGCTAACCTCAACAGCATTTGTAATATACAGAATTCATGAAATCAGAAAAAAGCCTCATAAATTCATTACGTCCAATCTGTAAAAACCACATCGTTAATGGATGCTTCCTACCTAACAGACCAAGCGGTTTGCTACAGTAAAAGTTGTAAGATAATCAAAAAATGTTCACACATTCTTCCGAATAATTCGCGGGCAAATTAGGGGATTCACATTTCATATACACATGCATACCGCATTCATGTTGGATTTCCTACACTCTAGGTGGTTCCGTCCCTGTTTGTTTTACGTTGTGTAACAGTGCATATACTTATCCTAGGTGATGTATTGTACATAACATGTAACTAAGGGTAGTGAAGCATGTAGAGTTGCTGGACATTGAAGTTATGGAGGGCGCTGACCGACTTGCACATTTAGAAAGTTGCGTCAACGACTGTGGATGTTTACCAAATGAAACAGAAGCGCGTATTTTCGAGACAAGAGAGGTACTTGACAATTTAGAATAGGTCTGGTGACAGAGGTGCATCTCACTGAAGCTTAGTTTTCATTGGGTATCACTGTAGGGAGCACCAGCTGGGTTTAATCGTTCGCATCAAGTGGTCCCAACAGATGGTTAATATTCGTGCAATCTTTAAGTACGGCTGAGTTATTAGCCTACGTACTAAGGATGTTAACTGGTTGCCTGTCACACTGCTGATACCACAGTCTACCACCGTGAGGTACAAAGATGATTTAGCATAAAATCAGCAATACAATTATTAGTAGGCTAACCAGTGTAGGCTGGCTTAGCCTGTCGCGACTCAGAGTCGGCGATTAGATATATGAAGGGAAATGACAGCCAATCGAGTCCAGTGGCATAAAAACTGTTATTTGGTTATGTTGTCCACAAAGAGTGGGCGATCACTGGAGCGAAATCACGAACGTCACAAGGGAGTTTCTTCGACGATAGTGTCTTACGTACATTTCTCACGTATCGCCCAAGTCCACGTGATTATCCTAAACCCGAAGCATCTTCGGCGTCGGTGTCACATCTGTTTCTGAATAAATGAGCATGATGTACAGTGCGACTGTATATGCAGTATTGTTCTACGGTTATGAAATCTGGCCACTCAGTGTCGATGTTGTTTGGTAACTATTTGTTTCTGAAAATAATTGTCTGCAAGACACAGCCCATGAGTAGTGGAAACGCCACTTGATCAATACTGAAGTGTGGTGAAGTACTGGTTCAGGATAGCCTTCGAATAAGAAAAAACAGTATCATTTCGTCAGGTGAAATGATTAGGACGGGTCGCAGGTGTGCCTATTCAATGCCGACCGCATTTTAACTTGTTTATCCTCTCTGAATGAGCAGACAGAATTTGGAAAGTACCACCTAGTTTGGTTGCCGCTGACCAAAACCTACTTATCGATGGGGGCCCAAATGATGCTGAGTGGTGCTAGCTACAAACACCGAGTAGTATGGTATCAAGAATTAGTTGGCGGCAAGAATGTTGTTATGATTGTTTTCCTGGCTGTCATTAACTGATAAAATAAGCACCATCATTCTACAAAAGCGAGATCAAAGTCACCTGTGGATTTATTTGGCCCAATGCAACTTTATCTGAGATTAGTCATAAACAAAGATACCAATTCAAACTATCTTGCAATGTGACAGAAGAAAGTTCTACGCTTGATACGAAACAGAAATAAAGCATGGTGATAGGATTTATGTGACATTATTAATCCGACAAATCAGTGAGCAATGGAACGCAACATTACCTAATTCATCCCTAGTAAATTCCAGCACAGTGCACTCCTCGTTCAATGCATGCATAAAATCAATACACAGTCTATTTTCTTCTTTCGACAAAGCCTCAATTTTCTTGCGATCTTCTTCATCCAGATGAAGTCCTCCGGAATAAAATATTAACTCAAACAGTCAAACTTATACCATTTCGTCGCCCATCGCGGACCTTTCTTTCCACATATCGTCTGACCTCAGGTGAAACAGTAGAGTCCAGTTTTGACTGAGCAAGAACAAACTTATCAAAGATGTCCTTTCGCATCCTGTAAATGAATTAATACGAACAGGAAATGCGGCAAAAAGGAATATAAACTTTGTAGGATTTGAAAAAAAAACGTATAAGGATGAATGGGAAAAGTATCGAGAGAACAGCAAGTGATAATTGTTTGAGTTCACAAAATGTGGCTGTTAGAAAAATGAACTAAACACAGCCACATGTAGCTAAGACGCGCAGTAATAATCACATTACTTCAATTGTAGTAGTATTCGATTCTGACACGGTTGACACAAATACCATACATTTTTGTATTATCTACAATAATGCTTAGTCAAGTGAAGTAGTTGGCTGTCGAACCCAAGTAGCTCAATTTTCAACTCAAACACATTACTGATGAGTACTGGGGAATTTGGTTTATTTTCAAGTTGAACATCACTCGCGTTTGATCGCAATCTAGTGCTTCTTTCCGAAAGAGGCTGGCTGGAAAGTCTACCTGAATGTCAAGTCTGCGAGCAAATGTGAATGATGTTCGACTTGGAAATAAACCAAATCCCCGATTACTCATCAGTAATCTAATATATCACCAAGCAAGTGTAATGAGATCAGTGATCTCGATTTGTCTCGGAAGTCCTTATCGCGGGGTTATCGATTGGAGTTAACAGGACAGTTAGTGTGTCTCCTCTGGAGACGATCGGGTAACCTGATCATTGTTCACAAACGAGAGTGGTTGAGCGTTCAGATTGGATAATTCGGTCGTGCCTAATGTGAGGTCAATGGCGCAATGGTTAACACGGTTGCCTCATGATTGAAATGGCCGAAGTTCAAATCCAGGCCGTGGCAAGGATATGCACTACTGATGAGCTCTAATGAGAGCGAAACTCGAGTCTAGTGCTTCTTTTCGGAAGAGACTGGCTGGAAGGTCTGTCGGAATGTGAAAGCTGCGATCAAATGTGAATGATTTTTAACTTGAAAATCAAAAATATTGTGAGTTCAACAAACTGATCACCATTTCCGCATCATCACTACATCAATGCCAGTACATATGACGAGGATTCCTCAATGAGAAAGTAGCAGATAAAACAGCCAAGTCTTAAAAAACAAAATCGAGCTGCCCAGTGAAAGACAATACAATCAAAATATATCGGATGCTGAGCCAACTATAATGCACCTCAAACTGTCATGTGAACTATTGAATAAAACGTCACGGCCGGTGTACAAACTCTTCAACACCAGGCACCACTGGGCTAATAGCAGGACGCAGCGCATCTGATCTACCGCCTATCGTACCCAGAAATATCAACGAGTTTTCGTAGTCAATTCATGCTGGTATGTTTAAGACGAGCGACACCGTATGTGGATTGACTGAAAATAAAGCAGTATCCACCTGGATTTTCTCAATATCGACCTCCACGCTCCTAACACTGGCGAAGGTCTTGTTGTTGTCGTAATATCCCCCTACTTCATCAAGGCATTTGAGAGAGTTGATAGCACAATGCTGAAGGCCAACCTACTGACGTTCGGAAGTTGATATTACGATCTAGGATGGATTATTGGTCAAATTGGTGATAGTCATAGTCGTTTGAGAAGTAATGGCATTTTCCAGTGGACACACTGCACATTCACAGTGATTTTTTATCTGGTCCTTCATATTCACTTATCTACAAATAATCTCCTGAAATTCGTTTGCTTTCCGTTACTACTGTACGCTGGCTCAAAACCTTTCAGAATCACAGCTTCATCAGAGGACAGGTTCTGCCTCAATCCAACCTTAACCCCCTCGGAAAATGAGCCAAAATAAATCTGCATCCATCAAAATGACGACGCCACAAGCCTCAACAACTTAACCACACAGTGATTGTACGTAATCTTGTGATTAACTTTGAAAAGAACCTATAAACGACCACAAATAAACTAACTTCACACTCAATAAGATGATTGAAGAATACATAAGGAGAATACGTAAGATGTTTCCAGTGGGGATATTTCGGTTGCGTCTGAAAGAGTACCTTTACGATTTACTGCAATCAACAAAATAATCATCCTTAACAGATTACGCAATGTCTGACTAAGCTGGTTATCAAAGAATGCGCAGAAGGACAACGGTATGGTGCAGAGGGATGAAACACAAAAGTGTTGGAACACGGAAGCTAGATATCAGAGGAGACAAATTACAAGTCAAACAAAATCATTTCTGACAGGTCAACAATGTAAACGAACCAATGAATTTGAGAGATTTAGAGTTAACGTGACAAACAATGGAAGCGCTACATCATGCAGTCCCTGAAAATAACGGCCGACCTAATAAAACAAGGAAGATAGGAAATGCGCTCACCAGAGCAACGAAAGAATGATCATCTGTCGTTACCTGTATGGACATAGTCTCTGTCATGCGAACTATGCATTTCAGTTCACACTGCGGATCATACAAAAAGCGGCAGTTCAGTTCACTATGTGCTCGATCTCAACTTAAGACATCTGAAGTAATTTGGACGTATTTCGATGGATGCGTATGGCAAAATGATCATCGATCTGCTGAAGTACTTTTAATTTCAGATACGGTAAAACCGGTGTATTAGAGTTGGTTAATTGAGTTTAGGAGCTGAGTACCTTCACAACTTGAAAAGAAATCGTGTAGGTACCACTAAAAGTACGACTATTTGCAGCGTTCCACCTATGTCTGATGTAGCCTTTTAAAAGATACATAAGTAGAATTCAAATACTTTGCATGGTATGTACACGATACGGTTAATAGATGGGTACAGTCTTCCCTTGGTTTGGCGTGCTTCTTGAAAAACTTCATAGGCCAACAGTTGTCACTGGAAGTTTCTTGGAGTATTGTCAATCCGTTTTCAAAAGTTTTCTGCAGAAGTCGGATATGCCATTACACTAGGATTTAGCCAGTTCATGTTCATGTACGGTCAGTAAAAAACTTTTGAAATGTAGTTAACGTTCAGTCTATGTGGACTAACGATAAACGTTTTCGGATAACGAACCACCCTTCAGTTTACTGTACATGACAACTAAAAGCATTAACTTGTTTCGGCTTCAAAGCAAAACGAATGTCGCCGTAAAAGTAGCTTCTAAGTAGCGTTTATTGTTTTCTGTTACTGTATGAGAACATCAAATTCAACATTAATAGATCGCCCACAAATTGCAGGCTATTTGTTTATATTTAGCGCCATGTGTACTAAATGACTCATAAGTATCCCACTATTTATCATGTGTCAGAACCAACAGCTAGCAACAGATATTTGTATTTTGTTAAATATTATGCAGCAAATGGTGCGTTTACTTTAGAATAGGAAAATGATATATATCATATATAGCATACATCCATCAAGTCGTATTTTCATGTTTCACGTATCAATGTTCAGAGGAAAAATATTAAATTTGGAAACAAAAGGAATTTTACTCACCCGAGTTCCACTTCAACATCAGAAATTCTTTTTGTAGCCTTTACACTTGCCTCACGTACTTCTTTGTTTGGAAAAACATACTGGATGAAATCTAACGTATTTTTCTCGCTGAAATAATCCGCTTCAAAAAGTGAAAGTTTCTAATGTCAGATACAAACTAACAATCACAGGAAAATCAGAATACCTGGACAATTGACTCCCACGACAGATCACTTGTAACAGCTATGTTATCGTATACTGATCGTGCTTTTTCGATAAGTGAAGAAGTTCGCAATTCCACATTTTCAACAGATATATTCCAGGAGATATGGCAGCCACTTACAGATGACATCCTGCACACAACAAAATAGGGCAAATTAGTTAGTGTAACCACAGAGGATACACTGAGTGACAGCAGTGACAGAAGCCTGTCAGTCAGTCCATTTTACAGGATATAAACCACCCTGAACAGATTTGTCCCATTTATCTGCGACAGTGTGTATGAAGGCAGTAAAGGCTGAGACCGTCGTAAGTCCACAAAAGATCAGTGCTGGGGAGAAATGAAAACGTTGTGGAAACCAAAAAACTGCCACTCGATGAGCATGGATTTTGGAAAAACTGGACGTAACAGTGTGCCAGGCACGAGAAGACGTGGCTGAGTGAAGACACGAGTAGATGATACGCAGATATTTGCAATGTGAGCATAACGCGAAGTTTCCGGCAAATTCCAACAATTTAAATTTCACTCTTCGCGATTACCATTAGTTAGAAATATTGTAACTAGAATCACCTTAACGAGAGAAAAAGACTACTTCCCGTTTACAGTGGTTGCGCTGTGCACGATGTGATTAAATGAATCTGGGGGTTCTTGACAAATGTTGAATGAAGTAACTAAAAGACGAATCTCTGCCATTTGTACGCAGTGCTGTTGTGGTCAAATCACTACACGTCAACTATTGTGTTCAAACTATTTTTCCATCACTAGTGCTATAGTTGACATGGATTTTCTCTAACTTCAAAGGAAAGTTATTTGTCCCAAGTACTTGATAATTTGATAAAATCAGAGGAGATTGATTACAACAGTAATACAAAAGAATATTGGATAGCTGAACCCCTACACTTATATGGCTACTAGCCTTCGACATGTTATCTTTGAAGGTAAGTAACTTATGATTATGTAGCTGCATACAATGCCTGTCAATCTCCTGCGCTTGTGTTCATGGTGATTTGAATACCGTGCGAAAGTATGTAGACGATCTACAACCACACAGCTCTCCTCCTCAGGCTGCTACACCAATAAAAAAATGGAAGCAAAACTCAATGTGCCTGATGGGCGTGCAACCGTTGAGTTTGATGTACGAGATAGCGAATGTGATAGTTAGGCTTAGAAAAGTTGCACATTTATGAAGTGACCATGTTCTCAAACATTTAACTGTCGACGAGGATTGCTTATACATTATTCTTGACCGTGGTGAGAGAGTCTCATGTGTCAAGACAGTTGCGATTCATATATGTGATGGTACGTGTTGAAGCCTAATTAATGCGCATATGAATAACGCAAACGAAGGACAAAAAATGTTACCAAGTCGATTGGCTTACTCTTCAGAAACGAAATCATATTGAAAAAGTTGGATGGCGGCAGGGAATTGGAGCACATAACATTAGCGTATGTGTTAGGCTTTAACAAAAACCGTGAAAAAAGTCAAGTACAGAAATGCAATCTTTCTATTTAAAACGTTTGTTCAAAATAGATGATGTGTACTTGATAGGAATGTTTTTGTACAATATTCGTGAGAGGTATTCAGAATTTCAGCAAACATTTATGAGCGTTCCAAAAAGCCTAACTGTAAATATATAAATGAGTAACAACTGACTGCAAATAAATATGTAATTCATTCAAGATCACAAGCATTTTACAAAATTTTAGAAAGTTTGTTTATTTTTAAAACGCTTTGCAGTTATTCAAAACGTTTTGTAATATGAGTCACATTGCATTAGATATGAAGAAAATTATGGGACTCCGTGTACAATCTAAACGGAAATTCAGTAGACTCATGAGGAAAATAATCAAAAACAACATACTTTAACGATTTCGGATAATGCGCAATGTTCACAAGGACAATAACGTTCGCACAAAGTAGTACAAATGAACGCCTCTGAGTTTGTTTGTCAAGTTGTTTTGTGAGCAACGCAGCTGGCTCTAAGACACCAGCACATCACATACTCAAGGTGGATGTTTCTTGGGAACATGCATTATCTTCCTCTTGTGACCTGGAAAATAGAGCATGTTGTGTCGAAGTATACGACCCTACGGTTCTACAAAACGCTTCGACCAATGCACTTTGCAACCAGAACGAGTAGGGATCGATGACGGAGGCGTATATGTCAAGGGTCCTAGGATCGGCTTATCCGTGCTGCTCTCAGCAGAGTTAGCAAGCATGGATGGGTGGCAGACGAGAAAGAGCTCGACTGAGAGGACGTGTCAAGAAAGTCATCATAAGCTTATCTGAGACGGTCGATAGACACAGTTTCCTGTTTATCTAAGCGATCTATGATATACATTCGGTACTTTCTTCAAAGAACCTTGAAAGGCTCTTCGTATGAACGTTCAAGGGGACGTGGCTGCCCATCCACGCGTACAAAGAAGTGCGTCCATTGATGGAGGGCATGCGGGATGGAAAACTCACAGGTTTGCTGTCGGGTGTCCGTCGAAGGAAAATGACGCGAGTTGTTTGGCGAAAGCAGCGTCGTATATGAAGTGGTCTGTGGCAGTGGAGAAATAATCCCCGGGCAAACGTAGTGATTGGCCATAAAGAAGTTCGGCGCTGGAAACCTGGAGGTCGACCTTGAGAGCCACACGGATGCCGAGTAGCACCATCGGTAGGGCTTCTGTCCAACGAACAGAGTCGACCGTAGTAAGTGCTGTTTTCAACTTTTAATGAAAGCGTTCAACCATTCCGTTTGCAGCTGGATGGTAAGCCGTAGTACGGGAGCGGTGGCATCCCAAAATACGCAGTCTCCGCGAAGCAACCACTTTCAAAATGCGGACCTCGGTTGGTTGTCACAGTGGTGCGGCAACCATACGATGCAACCCAACGTTTGATAAAAGTACGCGAGATAGACTGGGTGGCAACATTGAGTATTAGGACAGCTTCGGGCCATCGGATGAAGTGACTGATCGACGTAAGAAGACAGGGCATACTCTTAGGCGATGGCCGGTGACCAAGGATTTCAATGTGCAGGTGTGACAGACGTGAGAAAGTAGTTGGATATCGACCTATCGGAGCTGATATGTGACGATGAGTTTTAGGGTGTTGGAAGCCTAACCAAGCGCGCACTTAGTTTTGAACATCCTTTCCCATACATATCGAAAATGAGCTTGGCCGTAACCCCGATGGGCAACGTTGTATCGAACACACGTCGTCGAAATATGATAGTAATTACTGGAAGTGGATGTCCAGTATAGGTATCGCAAAGTATAGTGCCTGCAGACGCTGGCAAAGGTTGATCAGTCAGTCGTAGAGCTCATCGTTGGCAGAAAGCGTAGAAACCATTTTCCGAACGTTGTGCGCTGACTATGGCGGTTAAGTCGATTGAGTCGTGACCGACTAGTGCCGACAGTCAGGATAGAGCGTCAGCCACAACGTTATTGCTGCCAGAAACGCAGCGTACATCAGACGTAAACTGAGATACAAAATCCAAATGTCAAACTTTGCGGAGCGAATGTCTTTAAGACCTACTAGTCGGTAAAAGTCACAAACTGGTTTCCCTCGAAGACATATCGGAAGTGACAAACGTCCGAGTAAATTGCTAACAATTCACGACCAAACGTGCTACACCTTGTTTCAGCCGGAAATAAACGTCTAGAAAAGAAAACAAGTGAATTCCGGAGTACATCGACGAACTGTCAAAGTACGGCGCCGATTGCAAAGTCTGACGCGTCAACAGCTATTCTTATTTCCGCGGCTGAGTTGAAGTGTTGCAACCGAACGACGGTGGCTAAGGCATTCTTAATTCCATCAAAAATGTCGGGGAATTTGCCAGTTCCCCGAAAATATTGTGCGACAAAGGCCAACAAAGTACACTGGCAAGTGACCTTTGTAGTTGGCACGGTCATGCGCCACTTCGTTCTTCAATCCTTGTGCTAAATCTCTGACGCCTCATCTACGCGCCCCAACGCTCACATGCCTACATCCCGCCTATGCGCACCACCACTATTCGGTTCAGCATTTGGTCCGCCTTTAGTTTGGTCTTCCTATTGGTCACAAACCCTTTAAATATGGTCTGGTTTGTGACCGTGTTGTCTTCGGATTGAGTGACATAAAGGAACTCAGACCGGAAGCCAGTCTTCTCTCTGTATTCATGCGTTAGCCTCGGGTGGTTGTGTTGGTCGGGAAGTCTCGAACTAGTCGTGCTTATTCCGTAGTCCGTTGTTCGTTATCGTTGGCTATCGTTCCGTTATACGTCGTTTCACTGACCGTCATTTCGTTCTCTGTTTACGTGCTCGTAGGATAAGCGAACCAGTTAAAACAGAAAAATTCGATGGCTGTCGCTGATGACTATACGACTTCATTAACACGTCCGTGGAGTAAATCGGTTGAGGACTGCATACGCTGAGCGCAGTGCGAAATAAAGCGTCCATAATAGTTGACCATCCCGTTAAATCAATGAATAGCAGGGAGAGTTGTAAGACAGGAAAAATCGTGGATTACCCTTATCTCATCGGTCGAGTACTGTGATGGTCAACGTGGTGTTTTAGAAATTTTACTGCTAGTTGGCCGAAAACGCATTTTTTCGCATTAACCGTTATGCCAAGAGTCGTTAGTATGTCGAAGAACTATCACAAATGAATCTGGTGTTCTTCTTCAGAAACGCTTGCAACTAATACGTCGTCGATGTACGAGTGGATGAAATTCACACCCCGTGTGACGTCGTCGATGAAAGTTTGAAAAGTTTGTGCGGCGTTTTGCAAACCAAACGGTATACGTAGAAATTCGGATAAACCGATTGAGGTGAAGACGGCTGTCTTTGCAACATCCTCGTACGCAACCGGGATTTGGTGGTATGCGCGCACCAGATCAATATTCGAGAACAAACTGGTACCATAAAGGCTACTAGTGATGTCCTGTTTGTGCAGGATCGAGTACCTGTCGCGTACTGTGATGTTGTTGAGCAAATGGTAATCTCCATATAGGCGCCAATCGCCCAACGCTTCAGGAACCACGTGGAGTGGTGAGACCCAAAGGCTACTGGACGGGCGGATGATTCTGAGCTCGTGCGTGTATTCAAACTTTAGCGCGCGCTATTTTTAGCTTGTCTGGTGTCAATCTACGAGCTTCGACGAACACTATTGGACCTGTCGTGACTATATTGTGTCTCGTGAAACCTGCTATGGCAGGCAGAGATGAAGACTTTAAAAAATAGTTGAGTACTTATCGATTAAGAAATCAGAGGAGTTTAGTTTGATAGAGCTTTGATACACGCGACTGACTGATAACTTATCCATCAGAATCCCGGTAACGATAAGCTTTGACGTTTGGTAGGCTAGACGGTGTCGTCTAGAATCTACCAAAAGGTTAAGTGCTGGAAAAGATCACTGCCAATAATCGCCATTTGAACGTCGGTGACCGTGAAGATTCAACGGAATGGCCTATGGAGACCTAAAGTAAGTGTGCGAGAACGTTGATCAAACACTTTTATAGTGCTTCCGTTGACCGCGCGAAGATTCGAAACGGATGATCTGTTTAAGTTGTGGGCCTCAGGTAGGATCACGCTGACCTCGGCATCTGTGTCTATAAGATAGCGAATCCACGACTCGTGGTCTTTAAAAAAACAAACGACCAGACGGGCAAGTTACGTCGTCAACCATGTGGATTTGGCTGCCCTGTTTGATGACTGGACCAAAGGTACAAGGCTGTCGGCATCGTCGGGCTTTGATGCCAAATTGCTGGTGATACCAGCAGTGATCAGGGTTAGCGTTCGGTGGCGACTGAATGAGTGGCTACTGTGTCGTCAAATAGAGATGGTCGAGCGTGAGCTTAAACGTTGCGTCTCTAAGGCCTGGTGTTTTTTAATTAGGCTGGCAACCTGAGCAGTCAAAGTGGCAACTGCGCCCTGACTACTCGAAGTGAGTTGGAAAACAGCCGTGTTTTATGTTTTCCCGATCCGGTCGGCGATATCAGCCAAGGTTGACAGGGCTGCTAATGGGTTTGCGCTGAAAAATGTTTCCATATCCTTAATAAAACGCTGGAGCCACATCTCCTCAAGTAAAGCCTCTTCTATATGTGTCGTACCTGCTAACCGCTTCATGTCGCGAAAAACCTTCAATGGTTTACGGTCACCGAGCTTAGTCGCACTCAGAAACTAAGAAATAAGCTGGCGGTCGGAGAGGCCAACGCGTTTAACTGCCACTACTTTGAGTTGCTCATAGGGCTTCATGGAGTCCGCTGACTCCAGAATATCGTCCACCTCGCCAATAAAGTGAGGTGGCAATGCCGCAACTACGCGATGAAAACGGGTTAGCTCTGAACTAATCTGTCGTAGCGCAAATGTGGCTTCCAACTGAGCAAACCACTATTTAGGATTATTCTCTCTAAGAAGTGCAAACGGTGCGGCAAGTGCACTAACCGAAGCGTCTGATAAAACGTGAGGTTGAGCCTCCATTATAGCAGAATGGATGACAAATCAATTCGAAAATGAGCATATGTCAAATATATAGAAATAGTTACTAACCGTTATACAAGAGGTTGCCTGTGAAAAATATTTGAAGGAACTTACCAATTTAGCGCTCGACGCATTAATTCGCACTTCTCTAGGTACGAAATTATCAGACGCGAGAAACAGACGGCTGTTGAGAGCATAAACCAAATTTAATGCACGTCGCCTTAAGTCGCTTTTTCCCCAAATACGCAATTATCAGACGCGAGAAGCAAAAAGCCGTTGAGGAGAGAGACCAAATCTTTATTCGACGAAATGTACAGGTGGTCTCTGGTAACGCTATAAACGGCGCCGATACGCGAGTTAGCTAGATGAGCTAGAGACCGGCCGTCGACGAGCGAGTAAACCAGAAGAATGTGACACGTGTGTCTTTAGGGTTCTCGCCACAGTCACATGACCTGCAGACAAACAGCCGGACAGCGTACATCATGCGGGCTGTCTTAATAGCCTAGGTAAAATATGCAACTATGAGTTTTGAAACTATTTTACACATCATACTGCAGACAGGCCAGTGATATCTTCAGGCCTGTACACAAATCCTTATTCGACTAAATGTACGGGTGGTCTCTGATAGCGCCATGAACGGCACCGACACGCGAAATAGCATGACAGGCTAGAAACTGACCGTCAAACAGCGAATGAATCGGACGGGTGTGTGACGCGTGCGCGGTTTGGGTTCGCGCTACAGTCACATGGCATTCAAATAAACGATCGAACAACATACAACATGCGAACCTTTTTGATAGCTTAGGTACAAAAAGCAACTATGAGTTTTGGAACTATTTACACATCATACTGCAGCTTCAGACAGGCCAGTGGAATTTTCATGTCACTAGAGTATGTTTAGGAGCAAATACATAAGTGTCTTACGTTTACAACCTTATAAAAATGTTAATTAATGTGGCCTAACACCAACCATGAAATATTCGTGAGCAGAATCACTGTACGTAGTCGTGAGTGGTCCTTGGTTAATTTGCTCACATCACATGGTCCATAATAGACTTCTTCTAAGCGTCCAGTGCGCTTGTAGCGACTATAATAAATGATATTTTGATAGTCGCATTCATCTGTACATTTTCTATGATTTTGATTTTGTACCTACTTTTGTTTTAGTCAAGCTACCCATTTTGTAACATCCGTTGACAGCCTCCGCTTCGGCACTAATGTTTTAGCGGTCCCTCAGTTCCTTGAAAATGACCCTCCCTGGTTTGATTACTTATAATCGGAATTTTTCAACGACGGAATTTTGTCTGATCAAACAAGGTTCTGTCAGTTGTTAGGTTTCCGAGCGAAGTTACCTCACATCTTCGCGATGTTATAGTAAACCAACCGTATAGCTCAAGTACGAGACCTTTTATAAAACAGAAGCAGTTGTCAACCGACAAGACCCGAGTACAGAAAATTTTCCACGACCTCAAGCTAGTTGACAAACGCCATACAACGCCGCTAGCGCAAACGCAACAAATCATCGGCAACTCTCACACAGACGTAGCCCTCCGTTGCACGTTCACAAACTCTTGCCGAGACAGCAAACATGG